>VZRW01000270.1:0-102335 GCA_013398125.1 Aegotheles bennettii
GTGATTCTGTGATCTGACCTGTAGGGCTATACATTCCTCATAAGGGCACTTGGGGTCTTCTATCCAACTGCCTATTTTTCTTATACTGGCAACTCAGTGTCCCTAAGATCATTATCCTTCACCAAATTTGGTTGAAGCTGGTGAAAAATTTAACAAAATCTGCTGTGGAAGGGCTGAAGCAAAAGGAGTGACTGCATTCATACTATTTCCTTAGAAAAACAGGCTAAACCACATGGAAGAAATTACTATTTTAATTCTTGCTTTTCTGGTAAGGAATGTAAGCAAAGAGCAATGCAGTAAGTACTTTGAAAGGGTTTGAAATACAAAGAGCAGCTTACCCTGTGAATTCTCATCTTACGGGGCTGTTTATGAAAACCTTTTTGCTCAAGAAGGTATCTGGTGGCTTCAGATTAGATTATACATACCTGTTAGGAATAAAGCAGAAGGAGATTCTGATAAAAAGACCAAAGGCATAACCCATAAATCAAGAAGCGAAACAAAAATGGAACCTGCTGCTGATGGAATTTCCATTGATTTATTTGAACAGCCCAGTATGAATAATAACTTAATCTGTCTCGAGACTCTCTCCCCACAGCACACTGATTTACAGCAACCATCCATCTCTTTTCATAATTAGCAGGCTCTGACAGTATTTATTCTTCTCGGCCCACCTTCATTACCATTAAAATTTAGACTTCCTCCCCGCTCTGGAGCAGACAGTGTTCCTGCTGCATGGTGCACTGGGATTACTCAACAGCTTGATTTGTGGAGGTGTTTTCTTACATCCCACCTCCTTTGCACTGGCAGTTAGAGGCTGCTGCTTGGAGGAGGAAACTTTTCTAGGAGTGCAGCAGAAATCAGTACAGCTTCGGTACTGGATGGTAAAAAAGGAAATGGGGATATAATGCTGCAAGTCAAGGCATGGAGCAACCAAGTGTCATCTGTCCCCTCAAATGCTCAACAGAAACAAAGTGAAGGTAACCAAGCTAGCCAAATGATCTGTTAATGTATTTAGTCAGGCTCCTTTGTTACAGTTGATTTTCTTCAATCTCAGGTTCATTTCCAGTCTAAGCTTTAGGGAACCCATGTTTACCACAGAAAGAGCTGACAATTTACTTGAAGCCCAAAAAGCATAAATGAAGATGTGTCCTTTAAATTCAGAGATGTTTCTTAAACAGCTAAATGCAAGATCAGAAGGTGATTCTCTCTGTCAGCCTATTTATATTGATAATATGGCATTACATCACTGGGTACTCTGATCCTAAAGTCAATTTGGTAAAGAGAAAGCAACTGCTTCTTCCTGGACAAACTTTTTCCAGAATGCCGGGTGGGCCTGAAGTTTCATAAGCAACCCAATTATACACATATTGCTTATTAATAGGGTAAATCAAGAGATGGTGTTAGGCATTTAATTGACACGCAATACTGATGTGAAGTTAATTAAATAACCATTGGCAGGTGTATTTATGTGAACTATTTTTGGCTATTAACTGAAATTTAATCAAGTTGCTTATGTGAAATAATCTCTGAACAGGTTTATTGGAGACACAAATGGAACCTCATATTTTAACCAGTTATTCTTGGGTTCAGAGCTACTTTCTCTTCCTGTCTACAGAGTGTCACTGATCGAGCATGGGCCTCACAGTAGATGGACAAACCTGACTTTAGTTGCTCAGATCATTCTGAGTGAAAAATTTTGCTCATTTTTCTCCCCCTTTGTAGGGACTGTTAGAAGGTGACAGGGTGACCAAAAGAGGTATCCCAAAGGACACACACCAAATCCATTCAAAAGTGCAAACTGTCATCTCCTTTTTTGTAAGTCAGTCAGAAGGAACAAAGTCAACTACATCGTTTATTCCAATTTCTCCTTTCTGCTTGAATGACTGTGTCCGTTTTCTGGATATGGAGACAGAATAGAAAGGTGAAAATGAAGTGTCTGTCTCGTCCTGTGAGCACGCAGCTGACATGATGATAAAATTTCACTTTCTGTTCCCTGATTGTCCACCTTAATCACAGGGCCATACATTCCAGCTTCATTGAGAAGCTGATTGCTCATGAATGTCATCCAGCCCCTGCATCTCCTACAGAACATCCCATCACATGTGCTTATTTAGATAAACAAATATTGCTGAGAGCAGCACAGCAAAGGAAACCATATTTGCACAGCTTTGTGACTTGTGACTGGACTTGCTGGTGTCTAGGAAGGGACATGTTTATTCTGCTGAGTTTTTGTTGGTGAAAATACCTATAGGCTCTTCTTTTTTCATGGCGCAGGTTTTTATGGGACTTGTAGGTGGACATTTAGGAGCTCTGCTCCTCTACCAAATTTGGCTGAACTCAAATGATACTTTCAGAATTTATTGTTGAGGGGAGACCTAGAGTCTGGGCCTTCAGACTGAAAACAGGAGTCCATAAACCCTGCTTTCCTAGACACAGTATGCTATAATGATCCCTTATAGTCAAACCAAAGAGTATCAAAACAGTAAGCCTCATTTTGTTCACCCTGTCTCAGGTAATCATACTGGGGTTTTTTTGGTTATCTTTATTCTAACAAACCCCATTGTGCCTCTTTAAGAGGGGGACCTCCACAGAGCAGTTTGCTGATAAGTTATTTGTAAGTCTAAGTGTGCCTGCTTGGTTTATCCAGTCCTTCAGCACAAGAACAATTTTCAGTATTACTGCTCTTTATTTTTGTAGTTGAGCTAGTTTAACACCACAGGTCCTATCTTAAACATCACTTAGATCCCTTACTTCATTATTCTACCATACTTCTCTCTTTAGTTGTGTTCACTGGGAGAATTGAACTAGCAGATGAACCCTTGGCTGATTGTTGGTTGTAGCATGAGAACTTTGCTATTTGGTGTGTAGTCTTGATAAGGGAACTTAGTGAAAGCTACTAAGGAGTAGTTTATACCAATGGTCAATGTCCTTTATAGTACCACCTCTGAAAACATCTTCATTCAATAGCCCTGTGAGGCTCCAATGACTGCATCTACTGATTCGTGGCCAAGCCAACAGAAAGAATAAGTATTTCCTTGCCTTTGGTGTGTGTGAAAGGAATTTCTAAATGGCTAAAGAGAACACTATTTCTTGAGGATGTGCTATTTCACCCAGCAGGAATTGCAGAAAAGATGCGTGTGTAAAGAAAGTCCCTCCTTGAAGATTGCTCTGTGCAAACACGGTCCTTAAACAGCAGACAAAAGGAAAGAGAGCTGGGGGAGGATGGACCTTTGCAGTGGCACACAGCCCGGCTGAAAGGAGAAGAGATAAATGCAGGATGCAGAAAGATACAATGTGGCATCAGCACACTGGAGTAGCCCCAGCCACCCACTATTCAGAAAGACTTGGCAACACCTGGGTCTAAATGAACAGTGCCTTTCCTTACCCTTGAATTCCCTGGCTTTTTTGCAACTTCACTGTTTCTTCAGTAACAAAAGAATAAGTTTAAGAGGTTTTTTTATAGAACCCTTCAAAAAGTGAGCCAGAGTTTGAGGAGGCAGAGTGAAAGTGTGGTCCAGATTTCCAGGTGCAGAATAAAACCATATGCTCCTTTTTACTAGAGACAGAGAGGATGTTTGTAGTCTGGTCTCTTGGGAAGATTTATTTTTGTGTTCCTTTGTGTCAGGCACACCAGCAGGAGGAAGAAAAAAGAAAAGGAGATTCAGACACAGAATTATGAATTCAGAGATATCAGTTGTGAGGGGGCCTTTAGATAATCCAGGAGCTTCGTTTGTGTGAGTGCACAACCTCCACCAGTCACTTGTGGTGCAGTGACAATACATTTCATGTAGCTGGTCCTGAACACAAGCAGGCATGACTACAGCATTTTGTGTGTAGCTTTGTGCTTCCCAGGCAGGCGTGGAAGACACTAAAGGGAGCTACCCAAGGCAAAATTGCTCCCCGAAAAAGTCCCCCTCTGCACTCATACTTGTATGGACACATGTTCAGGGTTACAGTTCTCCTTTCAAAACTTTACAGAGGAAAAGGCCAAATAACCTTACTTTGGAGGTGTGCAAATTTCTGAATTGGTAGCCAGACAGGAAAAAACAACACTGCCCTCGACCCCAAAAAACATACCTGAGACTTCAATTCTAAAAGGATTTTTTAAAAAATGTGCCAGAAACAAACATTGAATCAAAAAAAGTTTATATTATTCTGAAAGATATTTCAGTGTTTGATCTTCTTTTCTTTAGAGCTACTTTGAATATTTTTATTAAGAGAAATTTGGAAAAGCCAGTTTGCTTTGAAATGGAACGTAGTAACATACCATGCAAAAAAAAAGAAAAACAAACCACTGAAATGCTTTGGCTTTTTGCAAATTAAAAACAATAAGGCAAAAAACTATAAACCCACAAATTCCTTCAGTCAACCCAAGGTGCAGTTTTTCCATCAAAATCCATCTTGTCCTGCTGTCTCCCTGCAGTGAAGAAGCTGTTTCACTAGCCTTTCCTGACCTCTCCATGAAAACTGCTTGATAAATGGAAAGGAAAGTTGAGGCAAAGACCTTCCCTACAGATAACAGCCTTCCTCTGACAGTGACAGCATCCCTCCTTTCCATCAGGTACAGAGAGCTTTTACAGTTTGGGGAAAAAAGGAAACAGATTCATTTCAGAGAACTGCATTCAGGCTCATTTAGATTTTAACAGCCAGTGCTGTATTAATGGCCATCATTTTCTTCCTGTGCTCATACCTGCTGACACGGGCTTACAGCATCCTCACGTTTGTCAAAGTTGTTCATCTACCCCAGTCTGCTCCAAAATACACCCCAGAGCCTAGAGTGAAACTAAGTGGTTCTTTAACTGCTGCTTGTCCCTTTGCAGTCAGAGATCTGTCATAAATGTAACCTTATAAATCTGAAATTTAGAAATCCATGTAGTAAAGCAGATTTTGCTAGAAAAAGGCTTGCTTCCAGCTGGGAACAAGCTGATAGGAGCTTAAAGCATCTTGTGCATTTCAGAGGGTTCTGTCATTTTTTAATTATTTGAGATCCAGACTTTGCTGATACACTGATGAGTATAGTTTTCCTAAATTACCAGCACTATCCCCTGCTTGGCCACGTCTTGTCAGTGGGTAATTTCTTAAGCGTTTTAAAATGAGAGACTTAGAAATCTGAGAGTTGACAGAAAAAAATACGGCTATGAACAGTCAGGAAAACAGACAGTTTTTCAAAGCATTAACATCCAAGATAGCAGCTGCAAATTAGAAGAAGGCAGCAAAGATGTTTCTGGATTTCTGTCCCAGTGTGAAGTACTGAGAGCACTGAAAGGCACAGGATTTTGTGCTAAGTGTATGACAGAGCTTGTGCATGAAGAAAATATTCATCAGATCTCTCTTGATGATTTTGAATTGTTTTATTATCTCTGCCCAAAGTATTCTTCAGCCAAGCTTATTTTCCTTTTCAAGTGAGGATCACAGCAAAGAATGAATGAAAAACAAGGTGATTTGTATGAAAGATAGAAAATATTTCCCATGAAGAATATTAGAGGAAAATGCAGAAAATTACACTCTTCTCCACTGCAAATGATTCAAAACAAAACATCTGAAACCTTTGAGATACACATTGCGCCACAGGATGGAAGAGTCCTTGGAGAAAGTATTATTACATATCTTCTTCCTCAGAGACAGGGTTTTGATCTGAGGCAAGGAGGCAGGATATGGGGCTAAGTAGACTTTTGGTTCATAATCGTGCCCAGTACAGGTGCCATGCAGAAGTGAACTCACTAAGAAAGACTGCACAACTTGTTGATACAGCTGCAGCATCTGAGAACAACAGAGCAGTTGTGGCACTCAGAGGAAAATCACAGTCAAAATATTCAGGGAGGCAGAAAGGCTGCAGAGTAATTTATAGGGTAGCCTGGGCTTTCTATACACCTCTTGAAGGGATTACATAATTGTACCACAGGGACAACAGGTGACATCTCACAAGAGGCTCATTAGGTGGAAAGTGCAACTGGACCACAGCCTTGCACTGGTTCTTGCTGTGACAGATGGAGGGCTGGAGCACCAGGTGTCAACTCAGACTTGCAAAGCATGGTGGGCAGCCATGGCTTTGACATCCAATTCTGAGGCAAGCACGAACATCACACCCACCCCTTGCTGCCTCATAACATTGACAGATAGGAAAATCAGGTGCTGTGGTCTTTCTTTCATTTTTTTTTTGTATTGCCTATAGTTCAAAGGAAGCCAATTCATGATTCACAAATATTTCCTCAGTATGCTGTGAGCCCTCCACACTTACTCATGCCAGAAACGTGAAAACTTGCTACAGATTTTTACTACCCAAATGTTTCTGCAATGGTTTTTTAGTTCTGATTTCAGACTTGAAAAGTTTTGGAAAGCACCGAGTTTCCATTAAATAGGAGAGTGGGTTGAGACAAGTGAAAATGGTGAGAGAAGGAGGGGAAACCACCCATTGTGTAAAACCTATTCTGGTATTTTACTCCGAGTTATTTTACTTGTTTTATCTCATGATGAGAGTCGTAAAACTGTAAGACAGAAACCTGAAATCCCATTTATCTCCCAAATAAATCCTGCTCTGCTACAGTGGCTGATCTAGCAGCTAATTAAGTGGTTATGATAGTCTTCTCAACTCTTTTTTTTTTTCTCCTGTGAGCTCCAGCCCACAATATCGCAAAGATTAGAGCTTCTCTGTCTTTAAATTGAGGCATGAAGACAGTATTTCTGATTGAAACATTAAATATACAGAAGATCTAGATGCCTTTTCAGTCTCAGATGCTACTTCAGCCAATCTAGGCACTTTCCCTCTCAACATTTCATGCCCACGTTACTAAATAATATCTTAGTAACAGAGTTGCTGGGGGTTTTTATGCACCAACTGGATAGTGAAGAAGCAGGAAAAATTAAATCACTTTTCTGCATAGACAGAGGTGGGCATACTGTGACTGTTTAGATCCTGATGGAAGTACCTTATACTCTGATATTTTGTGAGCTTTGCTCCTTGAGCAACATTTGTTACTTCTGCAAAAGGCAGAGTTTAAGTTCTCCTCTTTGCATGGGTCAGCACAAGGTCTATTATTGCCCACATGGTATTGAATTTCTGCCTCCATTTCGACCCTTTGCTTTCCCTCAGGGATGCAACTCCTGATTTCTATCCACGTGAGACTGAAAGCACTCCCCAGGACAGGAGGTGGGCTGTGCTCAGCAAGCAGGGCTGTTACCAGGTGCCAAACCTCGCCCCAGGAATTGTGCACACCTTGAGGCTCCTGGCAGTGCAAAGGAAATGAGACAAACAGTATGTTTTTGTTTTTAAAGGAAATATGCTACTCTCTCTGCTGAGAAGCTGAAGGAGGTGGGTTTTTTTAATTTAATTTTTTTAAAAGGCATCAGCAACTGTTGTCTGTAACCATATGTTGAACACTCTGCACATTGAGTTTCTCCCTCTCTTTAAATTACTACAAGGCAGGGAAGAAAACCTAGTCCTGTTACAGCAGAAGCAATGCTAGTGGCTTGAACTAAGGTCATTTAAGGTGGAACCCTTCTTCTTCCTCTGCAACCAGAGTAAATTTTCCTTCTTTTTTACAGCTGAAGACAAATATTCTTTTAAAATTGTATTCAGATTATCTTGATCCTCTTGTAGGTCAGCGAGTGGAGAAGGGAGAAAGGGACTTAGTACAAAAAT
This sequence comes from Aegotheles bennettii, assembly GCA_013398125.1. Classification (NCBI taxonomy): domain Eukaryota; kingdom Metazoa; phylum Chordata; class Aves; order Caprimulgiformes; family Aegothelidae; genus Aegotheles; species Aegotheles bennettii. Next base: position 7,640 of record VZRW01000270.1, read on the forward strand.
TGGAAAAGGGAAAGTAAGTTTTAGGGTGGATTGTTGTACCCTGTTAATGCTTCTGCTCCCTGTATGCAGAAGGTATCCTTGACTCTCTTATATGGTTCCCTGTATGCAGAAGCTATCCTTGACTCTCTTATATGGTTCCCTTCCTCTCTATATTGGTGTGTCATCCTCTGACTGCAGCCATCCAAATAAGGAAGGAACACATTGGCAGTGTCCCCCTCATGCCAGCCCATATAGCACAGTGCAGTCCCTCCTCACAGCTCTCATATCAAACCAGTCCATCAACTGTGGGGGACATTCCTGTGCTGCAGAGCCACATTTTGCACATTGCGGCCATATTAACACCTAGCGTGAAATAATAGTGGCTAAAGACATTTCATCCCTGTGAATCTACCTGCAACAACCACAATATGGAGGCTGGAGATACTCTGAGGGGTCTGGAGTTCCTATTTGGTTGGCCACATCTTTGTTGGCACAGGCTTTACAGGTTTCCCAGTAAACCCTACTTACCTGTAGGTAAGAGAGAAAGAGAGCACACGAATATCAGCTGAATTGGGGATGGTTACTCTGGCTGGCAGAGACTTTGGGAAGTCATCTAATCTGTACCATGTTCCAAGGCTGTTCATCTTGCCAGCCCATGTCCAGTTACCTCTCCAGAAAGGCTTGATCTGCTGTAGGTCCTGTGTCATGTTTGCAGCCTTGTAGAAATCATAGAATGGGTTGGGAGGGACCTTAAAGGTCACCTAGTTCAAAGCCCTCTGCCACGGGCAGGGACACCTCCCACCAGACCAGGTTGCCCAAAACCCCACCCAACCTGGCCTTAAATGCTTCCAGGGAGGGGACAAACACAACTCCTCTGGGCAACCTGTGCCGGTGTCTCACCACCCTCATCGTAAAGAATTTCTTTCTAACATCCAACCTAAATCTCCCCTCTATCAGTTTGAAACCATTCCCCCTCATCCTATCACTACATGCCCTTGAAAAAGTCCATCTTCAGCTTTCCTGTAGGCTCCTTCAGGTACTGGAAGGCTGCTACAAGGTCTCTCTGGAGCCTTCTTTCCTTCAGGCTGAACCACCCCAACCCTCTCACATACACTGTATGCATCACATACGCTGAAGCATCTGACATGGCTTTAAACATCTATATTTATATGACTGAATTGAGCCCACATGCTTGTCACAATGTAAGCCAACAATCTTTTGTTGTGTACACAACTTTTATTTATTTGAAGATTGTTGTGCTTCTCTTCATTCACCTGAGAAAACTCTTCTTTCAGATTTTCCTCACAGCTCGTGTTTTTTTGAGTCCACTGACAGTTCTTATGTTCTTATTTCCACTTTCTTCACTCGGTTCACATTTTTTTTTGCTTTGCAATATGTTGTTCCAGACTGGACATGGTGCACCACCCTTTGCTAGTTCATACCAGAAAGGAGGAATTACCCATTATTTTTCTTCCTTGTGGCCTTCCCTGTATAAATTTATCTCAGACTAAAGTTTATTTTCCTGTATGACATTATTTGATTTAGTTTTGTGATCCCTCCTAACCTGCAGATCCAGTTGCAACTGCTCCCATAGAACCCCAGGTTTTTTCATCCTCATTGAGTTATTTTTCTGCCTCTATTTCTCTATTAGTTTCAAGATAATTTTGACAGTGATCCATTCCTCCAAAGTGCTGGCAGTCCCTTCCAGCCTGATATCACTCTGCAGATTCAATAAGTAGCACAACTACTCCTTCAGCCAGGATTTTAATGTAGAATTGAATTGGACTGGACTGATGTTTGACCCAAAGAGCTACTTTTCCAAAAAGTTTTGTACTTTTCAATAATTTTACCTAGACCACACCTCAGCAGCTTGTTTATGCAAGTATTATAATTAACAATATTTGCTTATGGTAGCCAAGATGCATCTTAGTCTATACAGTAGACATGTCAGTGGGAAGTCCAGAAATAAATCACTCATGTAGAGGCTCAGTTGTATAATGAAAAACTAGAAAGGCCAGGCCACCAAGTGATGTGCAAGTGGTGCTGAGGGCTCAGGCACCTGCAGAGACTATAGCAAGACAGAAGACCATCTCCTTGCTCTGCTTCCTCTGTCTCTAACTGCAGCTGGGGCTCGTAGGACATCTCCTGTTTTTTTTATATTGGAGCAACTTTAAAACCTAGAGCAGCTCATTCTTATCATCAAGGTCACCTGTGGGACTCCTGGCACTTAACCAGGCCTGAAGAAGCTTCAAACAAAGCTCAAATAGAAAAAGAAGGTGTATCAGAACTACCTGGAGTTTCAGTACTTGGTTGCTCAAAGCCCTAATTCATTGTTCCTAGGTACAAGCCTCCAGTATCCTTACTACCCTACAGATAGCAGAGAGACCCTTAGGAATTTCCACACAAGGTGTTTACCTGCTGAAGCAAGGTAATACACACAAATCATATAACCAATAAAGCTCATTTAAACATACATTGTTTTAGACAGAATGAGAAAGGAGAGAAGCAAACTGTCTGAAAAGCAAAGTTCTCTGAGGCTGAATGCCAGAGAAACTCTCTCAAAATCTTGCACTCAAACAAAAAAAACCCCCAAATACAAACAAAACAAACACAAAACACATCAGGAAAACAGAATATTTCTGCTAACTTACAACACTGCAGGTAACACTTTGCATGCCTCAGAGAGAATCCCACACCACTCTCCAAAACTTACTCTGAGGAAAAGTAGTGGCTTTTATCTTTGCTGCTTTCCCAGGTGCCCAGAGAAAAGGAAGAGGGTGGAGTTGGGTCACCCCCACCCTCATTCACAGTAGATTTGTTTCAACCCCTAATTAAAATAAGAAGATTTTGTGGTTTTTAAGGCACATCAAGCTGCCTCAAAACTACGTGCTGTTCCTCAGATATTGAAGGTTTTTTTGGTGCTTGAAAGCTATTTTTTTCAGGAAAGGCTCTAAGCCTGAAATTTTTTTTCTTTTTTATCATAATATTTCATCCCAAAGTGATGTCTGGCTTTGCAAAGTAAACTTAACTGTGGGTCTTCTGCTTATTTTTTCCCGTTTCTATCCAAACACTTCACAAGAGAAATCTCTTTGTGCACTCATACAAAATAATAATCAGTATTAACAATGTTTTTAACATCAGTTGATTTGCAATCATTTTGGGAAAAAAAAATCCATTTCTTTTGCCCTGTGGATAGTTCAGGAGCTGCACTCTAAGCTTAGCAAGGCTAAGCTGGATTGTTGCAGCAATCACACAAATTGAATGGAATCTGACCTTTGTTTAATTCCGTGTCAGGTTCCCCTGCATCTCTGCCATGTTTCACACAGTGGGAGGTCAGTGTGGACTTTCCAAGGTCAATCTTTCTGCAAAAGACCAGTGGCTCTCCTGCTGGGGAGGTGTCACAAGGCATCTAGTCAAGCTTGTAGCAATGCAAGCTTGTCAACTGTCCAGGAGGCTCCGGCGGCGTAAGTGCAGTTGGCCGGTGACGACCCTCACTGCCTCAAATTCATTTACTTCTCTGCAGGGGGGAACAAAGAGAAAGAGGCTGAAACAGATGGAAGTGAAAGAATCTGTGAAATTGTCAATCCTCCTATCAAAAAGGCGACAGGAATGTAACTGTCTCCTGGAAGTATGTATCAGTGGGCTTAATCTGCAGTCTTGGTTCCCAGCTCAAGAGGCTGCTAGGGAAATTGGGTTCTGACCTGAATTAATCTCCTTTGTGGAGCAAAAGGCTGTATGAGGCACCCGGGGCTTGTCTTTGCATCCTCCAGTGACTGCTGCTGCTGAATTTAATGAGAGGAGAAAAACGTTTAAAATTTATTAAAACTTGGTTTCAAAATAGATGCAAAAATATTGTTAGCACTGGTATACTGAGAAAAGGGTTTGGGGAGTGAGGTCCACTGGGAAGGGCCGTCATGAGGCGATGTGCAGGAGCATGGGACAGCATGTAAGGAGCTGGCTGGCATGGAGCTGTTTGAAAGCAGCAGAGCTGTGTAAGAGTGGCATTGTCCTGGAATCAAGAACCCCTACCTTGTGACTTAACCCAATCAGCCTCTTAATTAATGCAGCTGTTCTGCTCATAGGACAAGTTTAGATGTCTCTGCATTGACCTCCACTGCACTGCAGATAAATGGAGAGGTGATCAGCTGTGCTCATTATGGAATTTATGTGTATCAAAAGAGCTTTACAAAGGTGATCAGTATTTTTCAGATGTGCAAACTGATGCAGAATGCTATAAGGAATTTGCCCAAATTTTCCAGTGGAGCAGCATTGAAGTCAAGGCTAGAGTGGAGCTTCCTATGTCCTAGCTCAGCTTTGTTGCAACCACTCTGTTCTCTGAAATGAGAGTGCATGAGCACAACAGGTTCTTCCCAGATCACATTCTGGTGTAGGATGTCAGAGAGTCCCCAGGATTCTGCATTAAGACTCTCACAATGTGTTTCAGTTCATCATGGTAAAAACTAGTGGATTTTTTTGCTGTTATTGCTGTTATTTGCTCTACTGCCCTTGTATTTTCTGCATGTGTTGGTTTTAGCCTGTTTTATGGCTTTAGAAAAATATTTTATCACATATTTAATTTTAAGTCCATGCTCTGGATGCCCAGCAACCTTAAAAACATTTAAACTTCATGTTCAAAGTTAAGCAGGTACTTAGTTGAACAAAGATAGACTTACATGTGCACTGAATGTTCAGTTGGTGTGTGACAGTTTTGCCAAAGCAAGATGTACAGAAATGAGAATAAAGATGTAAATCTTTAGGTATTGGCTCAATAAGCATAATTCTAATGTCAACTGAGCTGGCTTCAATCTTAAGCATTTCTTAGGCATGCCCAGTCTCAGGCACCAAGCAGGAGGTTCACCACCTTGCTGCCCAGGTGTGGATCACCTGCATGGGTCTGTGTGGCTCCGCATCAGCCTCTGGCTCTCTGGGGCCTGAGATTTGACATCTGATGCACTGAGTTTAGCTCACGTAGTCCTGAAGTGAGGAAGGTCATGATGTTCCTCAGGCACTGATGGTATCATGGCATTAAACAGGGACTCCTCTTAAGCTTTTAAACCACTTAAACTTTTAAAGAAGGCTTGTTAGAAGGTGAACCCCATGTATCCTATGCTTATCACTCTCATACAACATGGTATAGCAAGGTCCACATTTTGGCAAAGATGTTGGAATTTTATTTAAGGGCTAAATTTGCCTCTGTGGGAAAGGGAACAGCTGAGAAACCCCAACCAAGCATAGAAATATGGATTTCAAATCTAGAAGGGACTAGTTGCCTCTAAATACTATAGCTTCCGCTTGGGGTCCTGTGGCTAACTGCAGCCCAGATGGGTGAATCTGCTCCCCAGGGGGACACAGCTCTGGCTCTGGAGAAGCCTTTTTCTAAACTAAAGTCTCATTTTAGGCTGTATTCAATAAGTGGTTGAAATACGTCTCTATTTAATGATGGTGAAAATTGAAGGTGTCCAGTAAAGCAGTTGTAATTGTGTTTAGTGCTGAGACAATGAGCCTAGTTAAGATTCAATTTGCTCTTTCCCTTTGATTCCCCCCTTCAATAATAAATGGTTAATCATCAGTTTCAAAGGCTCAGTGATATTTGTCAGCTTGCAGAAATTGCAGTGATCACCATTTTGCCAGAAAGAAGTGCAACCCCATTGCTTTTCCAGCTGAAAATATTTATTATTTTACAGGAAATGCTAAGCAATCTCCTGGCTTGAACTATCAAACCACAATCTTTCCCTTCCTCGATAGCACGGCTAGGAGCAGACAGGATCGTGTCCATCTGCTGAGTGCTGTGAACATGAGCTTCCCAGAGTGCATCCTCATCCTCTGTGTTGTTGTCTGTGTGACCCCTTCTCCTCTGCCACCAGGAGGGACCTGGCAGGGCACCAGACCTGTCCCATCACAGAGTGCAGCCCTTCAGCAAGGTCCCACATGTGAGCCCTTGTTAGAGCTGACTAGTAGCAGAATTCACTCTCTAAACATTCCCATTGCCAAAAGCCCCAAACCCTTCAAACCCAAAGCTACTCAATCCCAGCCTGATCCACACTTGCTTGTCTTAGAGGAAGGACCGATGGCCCCATGAGTGACTGGGCTGAGATGTTGCCTGTGCTCCAAGCACTGATCCCTGCATTATAGAAGTGGGGTGTGTTAGGAAGTCATTGCAAAACCACCATTCATTAGTTATCGCCTGTGTTTAAAGTGTCCAGTGGATTGTGAGGGAACCTCAGCCTTGAAATTTTCACAGCTTGGGCCAGAAGCTGTCACATAAGCTAGCTGCATATATGGCTGTTGGCTAGAGTATGTATTGCAATCCCAATTAATGTGAGCATCACAGTTAAGATTTCTTTGTTTCTTCATTTATTAGGGATGCTGTAACTGACTGGATTGGTACAGGATATCAGTGTCATACTGTTGTTGACACTATGTTATTCATCAAGATTTCCTGCAAACAGCAGTAACTGCCAATTCTCTGAACCAAAGACACTGTAAACACAAAAACAACAGCATCTTGTTATGTAAATGATAAGTGCATTATAAATAGACAGTAGTAGCCACCTATTCTGCTTTACTATATGCTACTCCAAATCTCCAGGTGCTTTATAAGTATGGATGAAAAGTAGACTGATTTTAAAAAAAGCAGAAGCCTGAGGAGACATAGCAGAACACAGAAAAAGCACAGCACATTTTCTGTTTTGCAGCCTTCTCTTCTTTTCAAGCTCCACATTTCCTCAACGAATTAATCTGCTGACTGGATTATTACCCAAGACAGCTTCCTCACATTTAACAGCCTGCTCACTGGAGGACAGAGAAAGGGAAGGATTTGTCCCAGTAACAGGGAAATCTGCAGCAGGGTAAGGGTAGATATTAATCTGCTAAGCCTGGCACTTTATTGCACAAAAACTATGTGTGCAGAAGGCGTTTGCCTCTTTTCTCTGTCCCTGCCAAGTCATGCTCATGAAACAATTAAAATTGCACTTTCTCCTTTGCAGCTGAAAAAGAAACAAACCCAGAGCACTCCCTTCCCTTTACAAATATTCCCTTTACTTCCAGGAATGCTGACAAGCACTGTTCAGGTCTAACAACTTTGGGAAGATTCATAATTAGGATGCAGTGTCATTGAGCTACGTGCTCGGTGTTTAACAAGACAGACCACAACGAACACGTTCTTGTGAGTTGCTGGTCACAGTGAACACTGGGGTTACTCACCTTCTTTCAGCCTTTTTCTCATTCCTTTCATCACTTGACCTGTCCTTCTACGCATTTCCTGTTCAGGAGAATATTTGAAGTTGTCATGGGAGAATTTCTGTAATTGGCCTGTATATAGGAAGCAAAGGATGTTTCTTTTAGGAAATAAATTTGATTTGCAATCCTTTTTCATAATTAAAACTCCTAAAGAGCCCCAAATTGCACACCAAATACGTTTTCTCATAAACATTTGTTGCCTTCTTTCACTGTAGAGTCTCCATTCTGGCTTGTCACCTGTCTGCAAAATACAATGTTTCCACAAGCCTTTGTGCCTGACCAAAATGATAGCTGAAAAGCACAACAAGAGGTATCATTACAACCTTGATAGCAAAGTGCGGGAGCTGTCTGCAATCTAATGGCTCCAGCAATTACAGCTTGATTGAACGCACTGATGAAGATGCAGCCCCTCTCTTGAGTGCCATGCTGTGGGCACTTACTCATGACTACACAGGTACTCATCAACATGCCACGACCCAGACCTGACTGAGGATTATAGTTTGCACAGGTGAGAAAGGTAAAGCCTAAATGGGGGAGTGTTTGCTTAGATTTTGCTCATAGCCTTTTTGGAAATTGTCTTGCATTGGACTTGCAGCCAGCCAGTCCCAAGTAAAAGTATTTTCTGCATTCCAAAGTAAGAAGCAGCTTTGGTCCTAAAAAGCTACCAAGCTAAAGAGATCAGGCAAGGAAACACATTATTAAGGTCCTCTTCATTATGCAGGAAAATTGAAGCTCAGGAGCCCAAATGTCACAGAGAAGATGCTGGGGCAGAGCTGAGAGGAGAACCCTTCTCTTCTGGATTCAGATGAGCTCGAAGTGGTGTGTGAATTTGGCAGGGAGGATTGATTTATGCATGTTGACACACACCAGTGCTAGATCCTGGCTTCTTTTGCTACCCTTGGACTGTGACTGCCTTATTAACCTTATTTTAGGTGTGTTATGATTTCCTCTTTCACATGGCTGTGGGGGATGCTGAGTTCTCACAGCCTTGAACAGGCTGAGCTGCTTACGACTTTGTTGAGACCATAGCAGGGTCCTGTTGGATGCCACATGAGACAGTGTAAAAATATCTCATGAATATCAGAACCTTTTTGTCTCTCAGGCCTGAGCCAGAGGCTTTTGGAGATCATTGGTAATTTTCTATTCATTCTGATACACTTTGGATTAGGCAGTAAGCTGTTGCTATTCCTGCTCTCCTTTCTCTGCTGTCAATGTTACTCTGTCAAACAGGTGCAAACATTATGTTTTTAAAAATCAATAGTTCTTAGAGAGGTAAAGCAATGAATAAAATGTGTGTTATCCATTTGGAGAGATGGAGGGAGGATTTAAAGATGTGAAGACACTGACTAACACATCAGTCCTTCCCTCTGGGCTGCTGTCACTGAAGTCCAGATGGTACCCGAGCATCTCAAACGCTGGGGAGGAAGACCCTCAGCTCAGACAGACTGTTCATCACGATGTGGAGTGGGGACTGGCTGCACAGAGGAGGATGTCTATTACCATGTTGCTACAGCTGCTTCCTGCTGAAGTCTGCTGCATGCCCACTGCTTTGTTAAAGGTTAACTCATGCTGGGCAGTTTTAATTGTCTATTATCTACCCAGAGGGAACTAACTATCTTAAACAGACCAAGGTAAAAAGCTTCTTTTTCTGGCTTTTCAAGAAGTGTTTTCTAAAGAAATTTGTACATTACTCAAACTCATGAATGAACAAGAGAAACACAATGTCAGTGATATGTTCTCTGGGGAAGGAGATCCTGGGTTACACAGATCCACCAGCAATGAACCTCTCAGGGAGATGATCACTGAGTACTACACTTCAATTATTATTGCTGTGATTGATAGTGTGGTTGCTCAGCTAATGTGGTGACACGCGTGGTCTAAAGGTCAGCAGCACAGCCTGTGAGGTGAAAAACCATCCTGTTGTGATGGGATGGGCTGATGCCTCATGGTCTGATACACAGCTCTAGTAAATCAAGAATGATTTGGATTACATTTCCCTGGTCGTGGGCTGTTCCACAAGTGCAGGATTAGTCTGCAGTTTGTCCAGCTTCAGCCTTTTCAAGTTGGGTTGCTAACTTTTACTGACATGGCCATTTCAGTTTGGTGGTGCAGCTAACCCCACTCACATCTGAACCCTTCCCTTAGTTTTATATGGAATTTAGTCTTCAGAAGGGAAATAGAATGGATTTATCGGTTTCTGTCAGAAAAATCGTAACGTAAGAAATCCTTTTGTAGGCATTATGACTGGCTTTACTCACTTCTGAGGAATACAATGTGGTTTAATATGTGATTTGGAGAGGGGAAATGTGTAGTGAGATTTCTGGTAGTTCACTCACTGAGGTATCATAGACAGAAGAGAAAGAGGTGGAAGACCTGGGTTGAATGCTAGATAACCTGTAATGATGAAGGAAACAGTGCAGTATATTAAAACATAAATGGTGCTAAGGACAGTTTTAAGTGCAGAATAACATCTCTGTTTTATTCCAGCAGTTCAAAACACTGAAGATTACAGATTTAGGCAGTGACCAAGAAGTATGAAGTTGGAGTAACGAGCATAAGACATTATGGAAGAACAGGAAACAGGTATACACTGATGAAGGAAAATAAAGGAGCTCTATGCTCTTCTCTTCCCACAGCCATGACAGTTATATCCAAGTGTAACCCATGTGTTTTGGCTGCAGGAATTGCTTTAGTCCAAACTGAGAAGAGACACATGGACTTTGTTGGAACTGCTGAATGCATACCAGAGCAAGGCACTCAGAAAGAGTGAAGGACTGGAAACTTTTGCCGTAGTACTAACTGTAATTAATGCCTTCTTATTTATCATACCATAATCAGCATCAGAGACACAAAATAAGATTTGTCCCTGAGCTTTGATCTGTCTTGATAAAATCTCTGGATGTGTAGTTACATTGCACAGATGAACATTTTCTTTTGCTTCTTAAACTTCTTTGGGTGTTTTGAGACCTCATATGTTCGGGGCAAGCTTTCTTCCGGTACTAAATTATTCAGGCTGAAATCACATAAAAATAGAAGATTAGACAGTTTTAAAGGCAACTATAAATTGGAATACCATCTTTATTTATTATCAAATAGGGAACAAATTTGATGCTGCTTTACTGCATTGTTCTATAAATATTGACTAAAGTATTGCTGTACAAGGAAGCATGTAAGTTATTACTCAGTCCTCTAAAGACAGAAAGGGAGAATCTTTCATTCATTTCATTGTATTGCCAGTATCCTAGAAGTCATTCATTCTAGGAAGAAGAGACATCTTACAGGTAATTTACTGTATTTGTGCCTTCTGTCCCATGGGCTATAATGCAAGACTAAGTGTCAGCTACTGCTTTCAGTCTTCATTTATCTTAGATTACTCCATTCTCTTTCTCTGATGTGCTCTTCAATGTAATCATTATACTCCAATTTGGCTCCCTGTAGAAAGCTTGAATGGTATCACTTGCAAAAAAGGCTTTGGTTGGCTCCTTCATCTGGAAATGAAAGGAGAAGCCAAGGGAAGATTTACCTCTACTACATCTTCCCACAGTGGGGACACTGAGCTGAGCGGTACTCTCAAGCAGAAGAGGGGCACTGGGGTGGGGAGGTGTCTTCATCTTCATGGGCAGTTGCTGGACCTGGAGAAGGGCCAATGGAATAAAGACACAATTTCTGAATTTGGGGTGCAAAAGAACCTCTTTCTGCAAAAAGCCAAGAAGTGTGTCTTTGTAGACACTTCCATTTATGTGTAGTCACTTGCGCAAGGACTTCTGTAAACCATCATAGACCCCACTGTTTCTTATAAAAGAAAGAAGAATATGTTGGTGGAAACACGAAAGTGCTACACAACACCCTCTTAAGGCTCTGCCACTTACAGTGTGGAATTGCTGCAAATTTCCTGACATTCAGCATTTCACATACTGGAAATATAAAGCTCATGAAAAGATGGTCCTCCATACCCTGACACATGGCACCTTTGCAAAAAACCTAGTGGCTGTCTGAAATAATACAGGGGTACTGAATGAGAAGGGAAGAATAAAAAATAGCTCCTGGGGAAAATTACACGGAGGATTTTGGGCGGTTAGAAAATAGCAGAGATTCCAGGTGAAATTGGTCAGGACATTAAAAAAAGTCAACACTTATGGGAAATGGAAGTTTAAGCCTTCCCAATAATTACAGGCATGGGAAGATCTCCGTGTTATCTTTAATTAAAGAAGCGAATACCGGTGGTCCAAGACGGAAGAATCCCATTCATGAACAGGATTCACAAGCAAGTGTGTGAAACCCAGCTGACAAGCCATGGATGTCTCTCCTCAGTGAACTTGTCAGCAGGACAGATGGTGTGAGCTCCCTTTGGGTTAAAAAAAATCATTAAAACAGCCCCCTTATGCTCTCTTCATGGACAGATGTTATTTCATGACTGAGTGCTCAAAAATGTGCCTGGTGTTGGCCTGTCGATAAAGGTCCTTATCTCCCAAAGCTGTTAATATGGAAACCAAATATGTGTGACATTTCTAGTGGGGTCTGTGACAAAGTGGGGACATCCCCTCCCCAGGCAGGCAGATCCAATGCTTTGCTCCTCAATAGCTAGAAGTATGACTGAAAAGATGCTGTTCACGGGAGCCATTTGGTCCCCAGGGAACTACCTTTTTAGGCAGTGTTGGCCACTGACTGCTACAGGAAAGCTCCTGTCCCTCACAGAGGACTGCTGGCTGTCTTCTCCTTTGAACAGGGGAGAAACCACAGTGCTGCATTATATGGACCAGGCTGGGGGATCTTCTGCTCATGGCTATCACTAACTCCCCTGTCCCTCTGTTCATTACATAAAAATAGGAGCTAGCAGTCATGTTGTACCTGCTTTGAAGTAAAAGTAGGCACGTAGCACAAGAGGATCCCACCATTGGCCAAAACTCCTTAGTGGTCCTCTCCCAGTAGAGGAGAATCAATGGTTAACACAGTTATGACCTTCCCCTCAAAAGAAATGCGTGCATTGAAAAAGCCATCTTCTGCATCAGGATGAGAGAGCAGAGATAGAGAAAGAAGGCAAAAGCAAAGCAGAAAGGTCCCTTGGTGGGGTATGGCAGGTGTGGACTCATAGCAATAATATGTTCGAAGACTAAACAAGGATACAATACCAGGATAAAAGTTACACAAATTTGAGTGTTTGTGCATTGCATACGAGAGTAAGGTGGTCTTGCACAATTGTTACAGAATCCCATGCTGTAGCAATTCTATCCCTTATTCTGCATTAGAGTACTGGTGCTGGCAAACTAGCAAAAATCTCCTCTTGAAGTCTTCACTCAGGGAGCCCTTCCTTTTTGGCAAAGCTGAAGAAAGCATATGCTAGGAAGGGATTTGGCCAGCTTGGAGGAAAGATCAAAGACTGCAGTGAATGACCCCTTTCAGTAAGTGGAGGCCCTAGAGTCACTGCTTGGAGTGAGGAGATTCTGGTCCCTGCAATGTAATTGACAGGTTTCCTGTCTTTGCTTTGAGGAACACATGGAGCACAGCAGCAAAAGACATTGCAGGTCCTTTCTGGCTGAACGGGGAGATGGTGAGGTGTATTTTGCTGAGAAGAACAGACTTAGGGTCTTAGGAAGTTTGGGTTAGGAAGAATTGCCCCATTGCAGCTTCAAGCTGAAGTTTTGTGCTCTTTCTGCTGTTATGAAGACTGAAGAGGTTTGTCCCTGCTGACAAGGGAGAAGGCAAATGTTCACTTGGGTAAGATGAGAAAAAGAGGAGAGCTTACATCTGTGTTTATGCCTGCCTTGGGTGTGAGGTTCTGCCTCCTCTGCATTGCTGCCTGTGCATCTGGGCGGTCCTCTTAAAGTGCAGTCTGCAGCACAGGGAGAGCTTTCGAGATGTGTTCTTCCCTGCTCTGACAGACCAGATCCATGGGAGCATGTGGGCAGACAGCTGAAACCAGCATGGGAACTACCCTAAAGGACGAGAACTTCCACAGAGAGCTGGGCATGACAGCAGAAACCCAAATTCGCCATGTTTTTGCTGGTCTGTCCCAGGGATGATGATGTAGAGGGTGATCACAACGCTGTGGTGCTGGGCTTTGGTTCCTCCCCTGTCTGAGGGTGTTCAGTGCTCCCATCTCTCACCTCCCTCGAGCCTGAACCTGGAAGATGCCTTTTGCAATGCCAGTTTGCATCATTGTGTCCCTGTCGCAGCCTGGGGGACCTTGGGCATATGTCACACCACAGCCCCTACACTGCACACACCACCCAGTTAAACCCCACAGCTGTTTTAGCATTGTCCTGTGCTCATTTCTGGGGCAGAATTAAGGTTTCTTTGGTCTCTTAAGAATAAGTTTATAATATTTTTTATATATAATATATATTTCAGAGGGTTTTTTGTTTTGTTTTGTTTTGTTGTGGGTTTTTTTTTAATCTGGAAAATTCCTACATCCTCCTCCTGAAATAGTTTATTGGGATTTTATGGAATTTATGGGATCCTCTACCTTAGGAAAAAAAAATATTTTTTCTCTGCTTTCTGTGAATACAATGTAATGTTCTGTTTTGTTCTTCTCTGTTCTATTTTTTGTGCCATGGTTACCCCTGGAGGTCCTGTGTACCTCCAGTATCAGCCAGCACCAAACTTACTGCATGCCCTCACTGAGCTCAGAGGCTGAATTTAAAGTGGAATTAAAGAGGAGTATGATACACACCCGACTTCAGCTCAGGGTATTCTCTGTTCTTCCTACTCAGCAGCTTCTCACCCTGTCCTCTCCTCCAGAGAAAGGTGCAAGAGCCCAGTGCATTTAACTGAATACTGTGGGTGTAGAGCCCTGGAGACTGAACTCACAGCTAAAGCAGGGCTTTGTTCTCCAGAGGTGTCAGTGTCAGATCATGCCATGATACAAGGAGAAGGTTCATGGTGTCACCTTAACATGAGAAAACAAAGTAGCCCTGAGCTGTGTTTCAGGGAATAAAAGGACTGAAACAACTGGGGGAAAAATCCATCGAATGAGATGAAAAGAAGAAGATGCTCTGCTGAACATCACACACACACACACACACACAAAGAAAAAAAAGAAGAGAGAGAAAAAGAAAAAAAGGAATGAAAAAAACAAACCCTGTGATGTACTAAGCTATGAAGCACAAAAGTAACAATGAAAGTCGTAACTTCAGAGAGCACTATTCCCTGTTCAGGCCTGCCTTTGATCTTTCTTTTTGATTTCCACAAGGGCATCTTCACGGCCCTTGGGTGTGGAATAATAGGTACTGAGTCTCCAGCCATGGAATGGCCAAACAGACCACTCTGCCCCTATGATCTACTTCTGCTACGGCACGTCTGCATCATGCAGCCCCTGAGCAAGCTGCAGTCCCTGCTGGGCGGTGGAGTACAGCTACCAGCTGGGTTTCAGAAAGGGAGGGATGCCCTTTCCCAGCCCCAGGGCAGAGGGAGTTTATGAACGGTTTTCTTTCCCCTTCCAGTACTGCAGGGTGGTCTCAGTGTTGCTGCTCAGCATCTCCTGGGCTTCTTTTCCTAGGGCAAGCTCATGTACACCTTCACTGACCTCCCCAGTTCTCCCTGCAATGGGGCTCCCCTGGGAGCATCTGTGCCTACTGAGTAGGCAGGCCCAGAGCTCCCTCCTTTTGGAGCAACAGCCTTTGGGCTTGATTCCCATATGGTTTCAGAAAGAAAAGGAGTCAGAATAATCCTCAATACAGAAAACACAGCATTTCTCATGGCTACTACTGTCTCTCCCTTGTTTACCCTTTATTAATGGGAAGAACTTGGAGGGTTAGCCATCCCAGACTGTAAAATGAAGTCACCCTGGCTGTTTTAGGAAGATGAGCACTTTTGCATCATGATACCTGTGCATGGAAAACTCTGGTGAGAGGCTATGTTGAGCACAGTGAGGCCTGGAGATATGATGACAAGGATTTTTTTGAAGTTATCATGAGGAATTTTGGCCTTAAGTGCCAGTAATGAAGCCAAACCTCTCTGTTTCTTTCCTTGTTCCCTGCATGACTCACTTATTGCATATTCCAGATTTGTTATCTTTCATATAATTTCCCTGGGATTTTCAATGCTTCTGCTGTTAGCTGAGCTGGCGCCTGCCTACACTGGCACTTTGAAGTTCCTCTTTGTTGTGATTGTGCAGTAGAGTTTTAAGACCTTGCCATTAGCCATCCATGCTTGCTTGTGGTGTCTCTTCAGAGTGATGCCACATCTCACAGACACTGCCCAAAAGGGAGCCTTTGGCACAGCAGCCAGGCTCTTGGCTGAAAGCCTAAACTCTGATCATTTTTTCATGGCATCCTCTGAATCCAGCCCACCAACTCTCTCAAACCCATTTGAGGGAACCCATATCTAGGGCTTGTAGAGCTACTCCAAAAACTTACACTTGGGAAGTATATTTAACAAATCAAAAATATGTGAACTTTTCTCATACCACTCTGTGTTGACTGTTTGCACATCCAAGGAAAAGCAATGAAGCTGGTGAAGGATCTAGTCCACTAGTCCTCTGAGGAGCGGGTAAGGGACCTGGAGGTGTTCAGCCTGGAGAAAAGGAGGCTGAGTGGAGACCTTATCACTCTCTACCACTACCTGAAAGGAGGGTGTAGTGAGGTAGGTGTTGGTCTCTTCTCCCAGGTAACAAGCAATAGAACAAAAGGAAATGGCCTCAAGTGCTAAGGAAGGTTTAGATTGGATATTAGGAAAAGTTTCTTCCCTGGACTGGTCGTCAAGGTGCTGGCGCAGGCTGCCCAGGGCAGTGGTGGGGTCCCCATCCCTGGAGGTATTTAAAAGACATGTAGATGTGGTACTTAGGGACATAGTTTAGTGGTGGACTTTATGGTTAGACTTGACCTTAAGAGTCTTTTCCAACCAAAATGTTTCTATGACTTTTCAGTTTTTCTGAGTCATTTTGTCTTAACAGCTTGCAAAGGAGAGCATTTTAACAACCAACAGCTTCACTCTGAGCAAGCAAGGAAGTTAGAGCAGAACCAGGAGCACCCTGCAAAGCCAGTGCTGGATTGATTTCAGCAGGCTTTAATTAAAAAGTATTCTCTCCTTAGTTAATTATGAGTTTTATGAGAAGTGGATATGGTTATCTGAAATCAAGCAAGGGGTGGTGTCTCTGCTTTCTTGTCAATACAGAGTATATAATTTCTGGGAAGCAAGACAACTTTAATAAATAACCAGGTACAGAAACACAACCACACCAGACACTAATGGGATCCACCTTTAAATTAATATATGACTTTACTCCAGTGTATCACGTGTCATGATGTACCATCTCTCTTTCTGTTGATCGCATTTTAGTTTTATTGTAGTGCTCTGTGTAGAGAAGAGGATTATTCTGAAGCCAAGTATGGCTCATGCTTGAAAAGTCTGAAACAGACATGCTTTCAGATGCATTATTTTCAAAGCACTCAAAGCAGATTGTGACCTCTGAAAGTCTCTTTGTTTTTTTTAACCCAAGGAGTGCTCAGTCTTCCCTTCCATCTGTAATCAGGACTTTTTACAGTGGCTGATATTGACACTCAGATAGATACCAGGCATTCTAAATCAGCTGTAATCACTGCAAATTTAGACCATGTTTAGGAAAGGATAGTAAATACATATGTTCTTCATCTGCAGCAAATGTGTATGTACCAGCTGATGCTGTTAATAACTTGATTATGAGACAGAACGACCAAAAACCATTCTTTGGCCCTTTGAGTTTTCAGTCTGACTGACAATCAGGATGCAACAGGTGAATGACAATTGAAACAGGACAGGATAGGAGGTTGACAACAAGTAAAATATGATCACAAGGAGAGCAGGAGTCACATGGACCACTGCCTGTTTATTGTCTCAAGATTCTAAGTATGCCTTTCTGCAACATGTGCAGACTGTAGAAAACTACAAATCTCCAGTTTCATTGCTTTGAATCTTAGCTGTGAATTGAATAATTGAATAATTTCACTGAACAGTGAAATGGTGCAAAGCGGTTTGAACGTGGAGGTAAATGCAAGTCTTATGAGAGACACTTTGCAAAGGAAGGGTGTAGGGAAGTCTAGATGTGTAAGCAAAACAGAGAATAACCTCAACAGTGATGTGCTTAAGCTTCACTGAATAAACAACACAATGATTTGATATCCTTCCCAATAAGCTTTACAAATATTACTGCACTGTCTGAACGTATTTCATACTGGCAAGCTAACAGGGTGTCAGGAATGGCAGCATCCACGGCAAGACTCCACTCAGCCATGTTCCCCTGTTAAGTGCAGGGACAGTAAATTTCACAGCATCTTTAATGTTTGTCTCAAATGTAAATAACTTCTCATGGACCTTTAAAAAAATAATTAAATAAAGTCTTTGCCTTCTTGCAGGTTTAATCTCAGTGCTAATGCCTGTTGATGGATCAAACACTGAGTCCTCAATTTTTAAATCATTTAACTGGTTCAATAGCTGTCTTATCCTTTGCTTTTATAGTTAAATCAATTCTTAGGAAAGCAAATAAGCTCCTCAGTGAATCATATCCACAGTGGTCTACCCTTCCTTAGAGCCAGTTGCAGATGATATAAAATAAATCAACTCTGAACTGTCTTAGAAATGGAAAGAGGTTAAGAGAGAAGATGCAGGAAATGTGAACCAGAAGCAGTGAGGGGCAGATACATTGCCATCATGGTAACACAGGGTAGTTCAACATGGACAGTCGTATCTCTGTCATTTAGAATGAGTGGTTACCACCACCAAGCCTACTCATTTCAGCACCTTTGCAAGTAAAGTGCCAATGTATGAAGTAATGTACGACAGCACTCATACAAAGTTAAAATGTTTAGAGATCCTTAGGCCAAGGCTGGAAATCCTTTCCCAGGAGAAGTGTCCAAGAGGTTTGGCTCCACAGAAGGACCCCAGCACTGAGCAATGTGTCTGTGTCCTGGGCAACACAGTGATGGACAACAGGTAGCACTGGGGTCTGCTTGAAAAGAAAGTGGGATAGCCTTTACCTCTCTTCCTTTCCTATACTGCTCAATAATTGTGGCTTTTCCTAAAAGTCTAGTGTGTCATGACATACCAGGGGCTAGTTCATCAAGGGATGCCTGAAAGACACTTCTGGATGAATTTGATGTTGCATTGGTTCTTGGCATTGCAGGCACTGGACTCAAGGACCTAAATTGTACATAGTCCCATACCCTCTAAAATAAGATGTTAGTCACTTCATGTCAGAATGAAGTCAAGACAACAGAATAAGATTTAGAAGTACATCTCTCAGTTGTCTTTTTTGCTGCCAGCTACTTAAGATCTTTGTGCCTCAGTTTTTCAGTTGCAAAATAAAAGGTTTCCTTTCAAAACTTTAACTTCTCCTAAAAATCTTTCTGGTTTTCCTTTGGGGGACAGAGAATGAAAGAATTTTGACAATTTATTTCTTTCCTTCCTAACTAAAATGCACTATAAAGGTTTATCTCTGTGGTTGTCTGTCTTGGTCTCTCCGAAGTTTTGCAGATCAGCAAAAAGTAGATTGTAACTTGGTCATGCTGGCAAAGTTCTAAAAAGTTACACAGTGTGGAAAGAAAAATTACACTGAACAGAGCAATAGACTGAAAACACAAGAAGACAATCTCAACACTCGACATGTGAAACACTCTGAAAATGTAGTTTTCCCAGGACTAAGGAAAAAATTTGGATTCTACCACTGAATTATATTTTTCTTTCATGCTTTCTTCTGTATGTGCTAGTATATACAAGTCTGATGTCAGAATTTGGGCTGTAATGCTTTTCCTACTGGAGTATCCTTTTCTGAAAGGAGTTCTGCAGTGCCTTCCAATGGCATCTGCCATCCTGTGTTATATCCATGCTTGGAAACAGACCACTCTAATAAACATAAGCATTCCCAGAAAAATCCCCAAGTGTTATATATACGTATTAAGCATTTGAGCTGCATTATTTGCTTTTAAATGAAGATGGATCTTAACTTGTTGTTTCCAATTAGAATAATAATAAACATTTTCCTAATGATAACAACTGGCAATAATGTTAAATTAGAAATGCAAAAGCTTTTTCTGTTGGTACTGTATCATTAAATATATAATCAGCTATTTATTTCTTGGGGTTTTTTTGAGGCATTTAAATGAAAAGTTGATTTGTTTCTTATTAGACATCAATAAATGTTCCCTTGATAGTCATAGGGTGTTTTAATGCTTTACAGAATCATTGTCATTAAACTGAACACAAGACTTTGGCCTTAAAGAAAAGATAAATGGAAAAACTCAATAAATCAGGATAATAAAAGCTTTTCTTTGTGCTGCTTGAATTGTACTGAAATGGATCTGTCTCTTAAACTGCTTTACAAAGGCTAGAGTAGCTTAATTGCTTTAGGGCTTGATTATGCTTGCATGAGTCAGCTGTGGAACTGTGGCAGTAAAAAGACGTTTCTCCAGTGAAACTTGAGGATGGATTTTGCTGCTGCGTTGGTAGACTTCTCCCTGAAACAATGATCAGGTAAGAAAACCATAATTGTGATGACTTCTGCATTATGGGAGTCTTTCTTCTATATCAGGGGCAGGTGGAGAATGGAGAAAGCACAAAACTTGGGCACAATTCCTCACCCATTTCTATTGATTTTCTCCACTTCTTACAGTTTACTATTGGCATCCACTGCCAACACACACCCTCAAATACTTCATGATACATATCTTATGAGTTATATATATGATATGAAATATATCTTAAAATGTATCAAACTTGGGAGTCTTAGAATTCATCACTTATAAGCAGTGGGAGATACACTTGCAGACTGGATGCAGCTTGGGGTTTTGGGTGCTGCTAAAGCTGTCTGAGCAGGGAACAAGAGTAGTGAGACAATTTCTCCTCTGTAAGACTATTAGGAGAGGTATTAAAAGAAGGTTAAAAACTGGACAGGACAGGATTCAAAAACAACAGAAAAAACTATTCAGGATCTGTAAAAATTTGACATATAGTAGAACCTAAGGAAGTTCAGTCTTCCCAGTGCATAGCACAAGATGGCTTGCTTGTCTTGGGCAGTGTAATTTTTAACATAAAAAGGCTGGACACAATTTCAATATAATTTCTGTGGGTAAATGGAGAGAATGGCTACTGTTTTAAAAGATTTCTCCACACATCTACTCCTCCTCGGCTGCAGAAAGTCTCCTAATACCCAAAGCACCAATTGGTATTGCAGGAGTCTCATTCAACCCCAAAACTAAGGTTCTGATCCCAAACCAAGCTAACTGATACCACCTTATTATGGAACACTCGCAAAAAGGTTTTGCTTTTGTTCCAGAATGGAAAGGAAAGAAGGATCAACTTGTGGAACATCTCCCAAGGACCCAAGCCATTCTGCTAGCTCTGCCTGTGTACTCTATTTAGTTTTAGTTTTGCTGTCTTTGATATCCCATAGAAATGTAAGGGTTGAGTGTGAGTGCAAGGACTGTGAATACTGATTGTGGTGCACTCGGGACCCCCAGGCTTCTGCCTACAGAACCTATCTTTGGTGCTCAAAGATACCTGACATGGCCCCATTACACCTGTCCCACTGTGCCTGCCCTCTTAGGCAGGCAGGCAGAGGCCATCTCTGTGCACAATTTGCACTGTCACCTCTTTTTGACCAGGGCTGCATCTGCTCTGGGCCATGGCAGCTTCAGGCTGATATGGCACCTGTTGGTCCACTGAAAACCACATTGATATTAATGTCTTAAACATCTCAGAAGTGTTCTATTTGAATGAAGTCCTTCAGTGTAGGTTTATTACTGAATTTGTCCATGTAGTTGATAAATCAGTTCTTTTAAATCATATGTTTTTCACCAGTCCAGTCACCAAGGTGAAAAGTAGAATTTTGTGATGCAAACACAAACCATTAGTGCTCAGTCTTGTCTGGGTTTGACAGCTAGGGACTCCGATAAACAAGGATAAAGAGGCCTGATCCATTCAGAAGGGAGCTTATTCACATAATGAGCTTGGGTCAGCGAGGTGAGGACAGCAAGACAATCTATGATTGTCTGAATGCAAGAGTACAAACTTGGTTGGAATTGCTGCACAACTCCAGGTACTTTGCTAGCTGCCTGAGTTGGTGTCATGCATCAGAAGTCCTCCACACATCCTGCTGCTCTGAAATCTCTGTGGTTTCTTTTCAGTTAGAAACCTTGAAACTTGAAAGACCTCTTTTTCTTGGCAGCCACTCAGCATTGAAATGAGTTAAAGTTGAGGACACATGTGAAACCCTTGTCTTCCTACTTTCCCTGGTATTATTTGGTATTTAATTCATTAGCAGATGTTGTTGCTTGTGAAGGCAAAATAAGGGAAGAAAAATATAAAAAGAGGCCAGTAGCCATGGCAACAGAAAATATTTCATTTACTTACAGAGTATATATGTGAACATGGGCAACAGGAGCCTACTTAGAATGGCTGCCAAGTCACTTATCCTGTAAATAGGGAAATAAATACAGAGGCATAAAAATCCCTGAGCAGTGACATGGCCCTTTGTTGGTTGGTTTAGCTTCAGATCAGAACTGTCTATCATGTCTAGTGATTGTTTACTTTTTCTGACCCACTATGTAAATATTGCTCTTACAGGTGTGCTTCCCCCTATTTCACGATTGACCAAGCTTCTTAATATTAGAGAGCTTCATCCCAAAGAAATAGGACAGATTTGTATATCATTGCTTAAAGTAAAATATTATGGCAGATAACTGCTCCAGAGATTTTCCAGGTCAGGTCTCTGACATGGAGACTTATTGTTGCTTGAAAAATTATCTCAGATTCAAATAAATCCAGCACACACTGGTCCACAAAGGTGGTTCTTTGTTTGTGCAGAACAGACTGGTTTAAAGCCTGGTGGTGTCATCATTTTTGGAGCTCATGATGCTGTAGGGTACAGCTGTGAGTATATACACAGGCACACAGTTTAAAAACAAACATAAAAGTATAAAAGCTGAAGACATTGGGGTCACAAATTTTGCAGAATCAAGAGAGTCAGAAGGGATTCTTGAGGGTCATGTTACTCATCTTTCTGCTCCCTTTGCAGGAATTTTCTGTTTAAACTTTATTCCTCACTGACTGTCTCACCTTGTTTTAGAGAAGACCTCCAATGCTGCAAACCCCAGTCCCCAGGCAACCAAGACCAACTCTTTATTGTCCTTGTCAGAAGATCTCCCGTTATGCCTAGCATGATCCCCTTGCTGCAATTTAATCTGGTTATTTCTTGTCCTGTCCTCAATGGCCACAGAAAGAATTCTTTCTTTCTTTGCAGGTGTTTTTCATGTGTGCAAAACCATCTTTTCTGCCTTCCATATTTTAGACTGAGGAGCACTGGTTTATTTAGTCTTTCACCCCAAGTTATTGTATCCAGAAAACTGACCATCATCATCCCTCTCTTTCAGCACTGGTCAGCATCCTTCCTGGTGTGCAGTGCTCAAAAGTGGACACAATTCTTTAGTCAAGACCTTGCCAGTATTGAGTAGGACTGATGCAATTTGAAAAAGATGATCTTATTTAGATCCTACTATGCCATTTTCAATTTTGATGACTACCCAAAATTATTCATTTATGTTCATTCATGCTGTCATGGACTGTGGTCACCTGCTTTGTAGCAAGTTTGATTTATGAGGTCCTATGAACTTATTCACTCCCAGTAATTTATAGGCAGGTCCCTACTAACTGCAGTGCAGAACTGCACTGGAGCAAAACCTCCATCTCCATTTGTACAAGTAGCCTGGATTTTTTTGTTCTCTAATCCCATTTGAAATAGACCACAAGCAGAGATGAGGAGCAGGTCAGGCATCAGATGGTCATAGCTATGGGGAGATAAGTTTTGATCTCAGTTATCTAAGTATAAAAACAACTCATTTTTCTAGATATATCATGGTGCAGGAATAGAATTAAATTAAGAAAATGAAAATTAAAACAACCACATTATGAGCTAATATTTGTGAACTAAACTACCCTACCAGTTTCAGGGGGATTACAGGGGTGTCCTTGGAGATAGAATGAAATTATTTGTTCCTGTTACAGCAGAACAATTTTTCCTCAGCCACCTGCATCTAATTATTTTTTTGTATTACAATTCTCTTTTCCTTTCTATGTTATTGTATTTAAGCATATATATGCTCAATATATGTATATATTTTTGTAATTTGGGTGGCAGCAATCAAACTCCTTTTAAAATAAAAAGCAACAAAGACAAAACACAAAAAATAAATTAAACAAAAGACATGATAGCTAGGAAGATCCTTCTCATGTTGAATGTTGAAAACTCATCAACATTCAAAGCTAAAATTTTCAGAATATCTTATCATCTCTGCTTGTCAATAGCAAGCGTGATATGCAAGTTAAAACAGAATCTTTACTTTATGAATTTTCAGTTTTAAGTACAGAAAAGACATGATAAAAGAAGTAATGAACTAAGGAAGAGCTGGAAAGAATTTAGATTAAAAGATAAATAGCCCTTCTGCTAAATTATATCTAACTCCCAAAGAAGAAAGTTTGTTGTTTCATAAATGATGACACGACACTGAACAAACCTGTCACGAAGGCATTTTACCTAAGTAATTTCTTGTAACCAAGTAGGGAGTTGAGTGACTGGAGCACTTAATGAGATATTTTTGTGTGACTCTCCTTAACTGTATGTGGCGGTCAGGTTGTACAAATCATTTCAGTAAAGCACATTGTAAGCCAGTAACAAACAGCACTATTCCCAATTAAGCTCACAATTCCTGCTAAATTGGCAGGTAATACCAGGGCTGAAAGTCTGGAGGGATAAAATTCTGCAGAGGAATGCTTTTGTATGTGGATGTTGTGAACCCCTGGTAGATCATAGAGTCATGGAAGAAGATTTAGGGTACACAAACTTACTAACTCAAAGTCCAACCTTGCCCCTAGGACTAGATTAATTTATCATCCATATTGAACCCTCACACTCACATCCTGAAATGAACACAAGGCTGATGGACAGGTTAGCACATTAGCCTGTCGATAGCCCTGTGTATGTGTTAAGGACAGATTGGGCATAGGCAAAGTCTACTTCCCCCAACAAATAGTTGGGTCCTGACCATTCCTAAACACTGATGATGCTTGGGTTGGTATTGTTTCACCTAACTTTAGATGTCTCCATTTAAACTATTCCTTTTATAGTTGACAGAGGAAAATAGAAATTTGGGGGGATTTTCATTAAGAGGTCTATTTTAGGATGAGATAAATAGCTTTTCCTTATATGCTTAGTTCATATGAAGGCATTCATAAAGTGGACATCTACATTTAATCATGTACTTTGAGCATGAGGTATATGAGCAGGCCACAGTCAGGAAAGCAGGTGAAAAGCATGTGGGTCACAAAGCTTGTTGTGTTAAAGCCTTTCTCTTCCCAGGTAAATGCTGTCTTCATGGCTGGAAACATGAAGTCATGGCTCAAACCTCTACCAGGGAAAAGTGCAGACTTTGGAGTCCATGGCTGTGGGAAATGGGCCTTGTCTTTCATCTGGATTGCTAAGAAATTATCACTTGTTGTCTGAGACTACCAGTCCTCTCTCACATCTGGACTCGCAGTAAAATTTGAGTAACAGATAACTCAATATAACTTTTCACTGCTGAGTGATGCAGCTACTCCCTAACAGTTGACCTTATTTATCTGCTCGTTCACTTTCCCAGAGAGCCCAACAAAGAGGGTCTACAACAAACCAGCAGTATTTTGAAGCTGAAAAATGAACATGTGTCTGGACAGATTCGGTCCTTCTTCCATCAAGTGTTGCACTCAATGCACCTTAGTATCCTTCTCTTTGGTGGTGTAGCACCTAGCATCCCTGGAGTGTACTTGAGAGCTCCTATCTCCACTGCACACCACACACATCTTGCTTGATCTGATGATATTAACTAGTTATTACCACATTTGGTTTGCATGTCCAAACAAGAAATCTGCTGGGTTGGAAAATATTTAATTTGACATTTCTTTAAATCACAGTCTGATCTTTTCTCTCCTTTTTGAGGTTCACTGGTTGCATTTGCTGTCACTTTAGATATTAAAAATAGAGCTTCATGTGAACACTCTTCATGCCTCTCTGCAGTGATTATGTTACACACTTGTGCACTCTACTTACTGTAAGTCAGTTGGAGCTGAACAGAGCTCTATCCCAGGCAGAAGTCATTCAGAGTTTTATTGAAATAAAAATTGAATAAGAGAAATGAAAAGTCAGCCCCAGGTTAATATCAATAGGACTAACTAGTTTTCAGGGGACTTGAATGTAAATGTTCTCAATGGAAACTCTTCCAAAAGAACTATACTCAGTAGTCTTTACTTATCTGAGAATATTTCTTCCTTGGATTATTTTAAACTAAAATAAGAGTAATGAAAATCAATAAAGCAATGGGTATTTAGAATTTGCTCATTTGCAAATGAACCATGTCTCTACTGTCCAGCTGAGTTTTACAGCTTTTCTCAATGGTCCACTTTTATTGACTACAGTGACTTTACAGAGCAAGGACCACCCAGAAGATGAGACAAGAATTGAGTCTGTCTGTGAAAGCCTGTTGGCTAACACAGGTGGGAATCAACTGCTTGGGAGAAATGTTGAAGGAATCTTGTAAGACGTATCTATGCTGTTATTGTTCCCAAGGGAAATTTTAAGATATACTAGACCTATTTACTTTAGAAGTAAATTAAAAAGGGAGACTGGATTAAAGCAGATAGATAAAGAGACTGTCTTTGTTTTACCGTAGTGCTGTGGCTCCTCAGTTCCTCTATATACTCTCTAAACATGTAACTCTACCACCAACCTCTTTTGGAGACAGTGAAATGAAGATACTTGCTTTTAGAGAAAATTTAAATGTCTCTTGTAAGTTCATTCTTGAGTTTTTGTCAATATTTTTTGACCTGGTTTGCAGCTGAAAATGTTGGGTCTTTTATCTATCTTTTGACCAAAACTTGAGTTTTTCCATATAAATTATGACTGAAATAATTTTTAGGGGTGAAGATGGCAGAGAGTTTTCATATAGATTTTCCTAGGGAAGAAGAAAACTAAAAGCAGTTTCCCCAAGCCTGTAAGATAAAGGATTTATTTCTGTGCCAAAATTCTGTTCATGTAACACTGGTCTCATACTGATTGCAGTAGTCCTTGCATTAGTCCAAGTTTCTTGACTCTTTTACAAGACGCAAGGAGATGTGTTAGCCACTTGTGATATCAAAGAAAATGTATCTCCAAACACAAAAAAATATTTTGAAATGAAAAATTGAAAAATCATGGAAGTAGGCATACACCTACATGGTTGGCAATTTTGTATGGCATCTAGCAAAATTTTTGTTGTAGAAAGACACATGTTCCGTGACTTCAACCTGTTTGATATCATAGAGTCATAGAATATCTCAAGTTGGAAGGGACCCATAAGGATCATTGAGTCCACGTTCTTGCTCCTCACAGGACCACTTAAATCTAAATCATATGACTAAGAGCATCACCCATATGCTCCTTAAATTCTCACAGGCTTGGTGCCATGACCACTTCCCTGTGGAGCCTGTTCCAGTAACTGATGGTAACTTATAGGCAGAGAAAGGAAAAACCAGGGAACTCATAAGTCAGTGGACTCTAGTGATTATTTGCAAAGCTCTGTGGGGTATTGAGGCAATTGATTTCCACTAACAGTCATAGATACTGGTCATTCAGCTCCAAGAGACAGTTTGGGAAGTCTCAGCCCTGCTGTAAAGTGTGACATTGTAAATATTTGCCTGAATATATCAGTAGCTCTTTATATTCCAAGGATCTGGAGAAAACCCCTGAAGAGAAATTAAAAGGCTGGAGGATTTAGAGCCTCCTAGTAGTATCAAGGAACATCAAAGAATCTCTGAATGCTCTGTGCGGGAGAGCAGAATCGTTGTGTCAGACCATCCCTGTCTCTTGGAAGGAGATTGGTCAAATCTCTTTGTAGGGAAGGGGAGCACAGTCTCGGTTTGGATTATACCCAGCAGGAGACAGTTTAGCTCCTTTCTGAAGAGAAGCTTTAAAAGATTTCATCTGAGAATCAGTTAACTCAGAAAATGTTGTATTACAATTGAGGACAATTAACATCTAAGGAGAAGCGTACAGAATTCATGCTTAGTTTATGCTTCTCCATCTGGGGGGTCTTTTCTGTGCTCTCTCTGCCAGTTCCCATTAGTTTGGATTACACTAAGCTTAATACATCCATGCAAGCAAAAGGTAATTATTTGAAGAGCCGCAAATCCAAGGGAAACTCCCAAGGATGCTCTCATACTTATCTGGTTCCTGCAAAATGTGTTGTCTGTATCTGCTGCAGAAACACTGGAGCAGCAGTCAAACCATGTTAAGAATTTTGAATAAGTACAAAGATTTTCCAAGTGACATGAGCTGTTTTGCAAAGCACATGTGGGATACCAGCATGATTGCTGTAACAAAGTGGAAAGCCAGGCTGTGACCATTGCAGGTTACTCCTGAGATCTTGGGATCTGTGCACCATTCTCAAGACCAGCTAACCTGCCTTCCTGAGAAAAACACTAAAAGGTAGTAAAAGGTGATGAAAATGCTGTGAAGCTCTCTTCACGCAATCTTTTTTCACTTCTCCAGCCCTGGGAGATGTATTTGGCCTTGAGAGGATCTTAAATAGACACACTCATGGTGATGAAAAGTGGTGGATCTCTTGTCTTTGAGAAACAGTAAATTTCAGTCTAGAACCAAGGCGCAAGGCTTAGTGACCCCTCTTTTCTTTCTATTATAATCAGGCCATGCTGATCAGATTCAAATTCAAAGCCACAGCTTCAATGTCATGCTCTCATAAGCATCCGTAGAAGAGGAATGCTCTGGGTGAAGTTGCCCTAAATCTATTTTCCTGAAGTCATGGCTGTTGTCTGCCAAGGACCACTGCCTCTCACCAACTGGGCCAGGCAGCTGAGGGAACACTTTCCCTTCTCAATCCTTGATTTGTAAATGAGGTGGGCATGGCAACTCCTATGCTATGGCAAATACTCAGTACAAATCAGCACAGCAAAGTACAACTAGAGTCACACACTATGTCAGCAGTCACCAAATATGTGATTTCACTCTCAGTAATGACTGAAGATGTTTAATTAAGTCAACATCTGCTACGGATATGCAAGCTGCAGTTAAGTGAGATTTGATTAGATTGAATGCATGTATGTAGAAGAGTTCGTGTTACTTGTTGTTTCTCCTGTCCTCCTATTGTACCTTGATGTCATACTGTTCCTTGACATTGTAGGCTCAGGATTCTCTTTCTTTTACTATTTCTCTGCTTCCCTGCCCCCATAGACACTCCTTGAAAACTCCCAGGCACTGTACAGAATGATTATCTTAATTCGATCAGAAGCTTAAGTTTGCTTCCATCTACTTGTTGCAGTCTTTAAAATGCTTCATCCTAGTTCAGTTTTCAGTTTACACAACATGAATTAGGTTACATGCAAATAATGCAGTCCTTGCCTGACAAAT
The DNA here is from genome assembly GCA_013398125.1 of Aegotheles bennettii. Taxonomy (NCBI): domain Eukaryota; kingdom Metazoa; phylum Chordata; class Aves; order Caprimulgiformes; family Aegothelidae; genus Aegotheles; species Aegotheles bennettii. The sequence continues at coordinate 36,255 of VZRW01000270.1, forward strand.
ACCCAGCTGCTCTGTTTTGTCTGATACATCACCTCCTGCAGAGTTAAGCAGAAGGTACATTTGCAGCTTTTGACGTGCTATTAAAGGCTTCTATAGTCGTTTGTTTCTTACAGTCACTCCTGAAAGGCTCTGTATGCAACCAGGGTGTGGGGTTAGGTAGTTGAAACTGATGCTATTCCTTCCTCACAACTGAAGGGAAAAGTCCTTTGCACTGTCTCTTTCATATCCAGAGAGGGACAGATGTTGTTCACAGTCCCAGCTCTTATTCTTTCTTGATAAACCTGTACCATGCTGCCTTTCTTTGCAGCCATCTTTGCAGCCTTCAGAACCACAGCGCCTTCCTTACTCTGCCTCTGGGATTTCTTCAGGGTCCAGACACCCCTTCTTGATGGGTCAGAAATGGTTAAGAAAAATGGATAGTATTGAGATTACTGATGAGTAAAAGGTATTAAATAAAACCGGAAGATATTTTAGTATGAAAAAGGTTGAATGATAATGATTTCAAAATGTTTTTATAAAGTTCTTATTTTTTCCCTCAAAATCTTTTGGCAGTCATGAGGCCAATAAACAAAGTTTTGTAGTTTTTAATATGTGGAAAGCCAAGGCAATTTTAATTAAAAATATTTCTAAAGGAATTCAATGTTTTTTGTAAAGGGCAAATATTTGATTCACTTTATGAACACAGAATGTTGTTTGATTTCAGTTTTGATGGTTCTGTTCTGAATGTCAGACTGATCACATTTTCCAGTCTACTATAGAGCCTGTTTGGAAAACGAAAACACATTTTGGAGAGAGATTTCAAAATGACCACGTGTGTCTCAAGTGATGTGCTGTTCCATGACAGTATAATACTTTGTACAATATTCTATTATATGAAGGTTTTAATGAAGCTACTCCTGGGAAAGTGAAAACATGTCCTATAAGAATTAACTGCAATGGTCTCTTCTCCTTACTATGTCTTGTCCTAGGAAAATGAAGACAAAGGAGTGACAACATAGAGAAATAAGAGATGTGCAGCTGCTGCTAATGATTGATGACTAATTATTACTCTTGGAAATGGCACAGAACAGATATACTTAGTTGTGTATTTTCTTCTGACTTGTTTGCTGATATATTCCTTTTTACCGAGATTCATGTTGTTCTTGCTTTTTTTTTTTTTAATTGGAAGGAGCTAATTAACACAAAAGTCACTTAAATGAATTCTTGGTTGCTTCATTAATCGTCTTTGGATTAAGTACCATAGTCTCTAGACCCTGGACAGTCAGCTGGGATAGGAACCAAGCTCTGTTGCTTAATCCCTTCTCCACTATAAATGTAAGTAACAGAATAGAACAGCATTTCTTTTGAGCCAACATTTTTTAAAAAAAATTTAGTCACTGTTTGTAAATTCAAATGTAGCTTTTGAACCAAAATTTACCCTTCTGAATAAGCAGGAGGAGACAAAAGAGTTCAGTGGTGGGACTTCTGTTTCTCCCTTGAAATCTAATCCAATGGCTAATTCCTGAGCCTGAACTGACTCAAAGCAGTGACACAGAATTGCAGTTTGCTTCCCTGAAGAATGAAATTGAACTGGCTCATGAGAAGGGGAAACAGAAAAGCTGGGGCAAAGTGATGCAGGGAAGCCCTAGAAACTTTGGTTTACAGATCATCTTGCCATTGAGGGGCTTGGGATGGTACTTTGCTCATCCCAAACTTCCAGGAGGCACAGCAGCCCCTGTCAAGTGGCTCCTTAGAGCTGAGGCCCAGCCAAGCCAGTTGTGGGGCTAGACCTGCTTTGTTGTGGCAAGTGCTGTTTGCAGTGAGATGCCTCAGGTACTGGCCATGTGATGTGTTGGTTTCTATGAAATGGGTTGGTTTGGGTCCAGTTCTCACTGAAAGGGTCTCCCCCTCACCGCTGCTGCTCCTTTCATGCCTCTCTTGTCATTGCACTAACTTCTGAGCTCAGAGATGCAGAGGCAGGCATGGGGGAACCAGATGTCTGATTGTCAGAGGAGGGAGTTATTCTCTAGCTGGGTTACAACACTGCTGTTCCTAGACCCAGAACAGCTGGGGGAACTAAGTTTGAGTAACAGCACAGCTGTTTCCACAAACTCAAAAGAGCATTTGGTTTAGATCACTCTAGTGAAAACCCTAAGAATCTCCCCAAATAAGGATGAGGCATAAAGCTATATTCTTTGGAATGAGAAGATGTAATGTACTCATGCAAAGGAACTTTTTTCTAGGAATCCATTCTTGGGATGGAAACTTTGAAGGTGCAAGGAAAGCAAGCTTTTTGCAGACTCACTTTTTTCCTTCCTACAGGTCATGCCCTGGTGATAATTATGTCAATAATAAGAAAAGTTGCAGGCTATTTGAGTGTTCAATCTATTTGTGTGTACAACAGAAAGGTAATAACACCGCAGGTGAAACTTTTCAAGGGATTCACATGGAAATAAGCCCAGAGTTGGAATGAGATATCGAGGGAAAAGGGTTAGGAGTGGTGGTGGTGATGGAAAAGAAGTGCGTCAGTCAGCTAAACACAGCACGACATCTTAAGCAGGCTATTGATCTCCTATTCAGAATTCATGCAGGGTGAGTCCTTGTCATAAAACATTCAGCAGCCAAAATCAATAAGAGATGTGGGGCACTGAATCTTGCTGCTTCAAAGTCATACTTGAAAACTACAAAAAAATCACTGCTACTCAAATGTCACCAGGGCACCAGATTGGTTCAAATCCAACAGTTTCAATAATAAAAGTTTGCTTCCTGTTTTTCCAAGGGGGAGTCCAGCTTGAAAGTGACAGGAACTGGATTCATCATCTGACAGGGAATCTATATTCTGCCCCTCTCTGATTACAAAGGAGGTTCAGGGAGAAAGATTAACCTAGATAACGTGAAACATTTGCTGAGGTAGAGCTTGTTTTGTGCTGTGAATTTGCCAACATTTAGCAGTTCTCTGATTAAGATCATATCCTCCAGCTGCATGACAAAATGCAAGGGGACAAAGAAGCACATCACAAAAAGCTTAGATGATATTGTCTTTAGAGACATACCCTACCCACTATGGTATATGCCAAATTGCTCTTCAGCTGTTGGTTTTTTTGTAACCAATGTTCAAATATAGCATCTAACTTAGAAAGATCTGCGACTAGGTTTCAAAATTAACCAAGGCTTAAGTCAGTGGATTTTGGCTGTGGGATCTGTTCTCAGAGACACACGCATTCTGTACATCCAGAGGGAGCAATAACAAGTAGGTGCATGTGCACAGCCTCAGCCTTCTCCGTAGGAGCACCTGGAGCAGAGGTTTCTCATGGACATCAACACACTACAGATCTGCCACCCTTTCCTCTCCTCTAATGCACCACATCATCCTGGAAATCTAGAAGACATGATTGGAAAAGTTTTCCCTTGGTCATGCAGTCCTGTCTGCTGCCCCCAAACAGAAGCAGCTTGACCTGAACCGTTCTTGGGGAATGCTTGTCTGACAGGTGGGAGAGGCAGCTTACATAAAGAATTTCCTCCTGCTTTCTAGTGCTTTTCTAGTCTAAACCTCCCTTATTGTCCTTCAAGCTCAATACTTCCTGTCTTCTCCCTAGTGGCTTCTGGAGAACAGATTGCCCACTGAGGCCACCTTTTACATATTTGAATGCTGTTGTCATGTATCTCATTACTCTCTTCTAGACTAAACAATGCTAATTCTTTCAATCCCTCCTCTGAGGTCATATTTCCCATATGTTTGTGCTTTGGTAAAGGTCAATGGCACCTGACATAGTCCTATGGCACAAAAGATTGATTCTGCTCTTGCATGGCTCTGAGCCAAACGGTTCACATCTCCTCATTCAGTGTGATGGGAAGGATTGTTTACAAAAGTCAACACAAAACCTGGGTATTTGTTCTATTTCTAATCATTTCCAGAGTAACTGATGCTGCTATAGATGGATACCTTAGAAATGCACAAATCAGACAGCCAGACAAAGCGACAACCAAGGATTCAAGTGGGAATATGCAGCACTAACTGATGAGGTCAAAAAGCATCTGTTGTCACAACACCATCCCTCTCTGGCAGATAAAGCAGCACAGAAAGACCTGGAAGTGAAAGAAATAGACCTAGGCATCAATGAAAATTTTGCATTTGACTTCAATAGGACATGAATAGCTGTACTGTAGGAGATCTGTCTTGGGATGGTTCCATGAGGTAGCTTATTCTATAGCTATGTCTACACTTCACAGTGCCTGAGATGGCTATAAACAGAGCACAAATTGAAAAGCCATTGAGGAACAAAATCAGCTTGCTCATGTAAAGCTCCCTATGATTACAAACAGCCTGTTTCTGATATAAAAACTAACCTGTTCAGAGCTCTGGTGGCTCATCTATTACTTACACGTTGATTTTAGTATCCGTGTTTATTAGGATAAAGGGTTAGTATTGTATGGACAAGCAATGAACCAAGCTTCTATAATATTTTACTAGTTAGGCTGGGAGCTTGGGTAAATATTTTCACAAACCACAGTCTCATTAAATGTTTTTGCAATTCATTAAGCTGTTAATTTCCATTCCTATTCATAGGAAACATAGAGGAGGCTTGTATTCTGCATTCTTCTCTGCTTTTCTTTTCCAAGAACGCTGACTGTCTCTGAAGGAAAGTTTTTGAAGGGTGTTCTTGTAGGTGACATTCTAATTTATGCTTCTGAAGGAGGCAGGCGGGAATTAAGTGACATGATGGAAAGTTTGTTAAGTGTAATCAACAGCGAGAATAAATGCTGTTAGAGATTTCTGAATATTAATCTGGCTTTGCTTTGAGCTACTGCAGCACCTGTGGCAAAACCAGAGGTTAAGGTTTTGAAATCACAAGCTTTACCTCTCTGACTTAGAATAATATTATAGATCCTTAATCAATAAACCGATTGAGCTTAACTGTACTGATCTCCTGGACACACAGTAGGAAGTGTGTGTATTTCAATTCTGCACTGCACAGCACTGTGTAATGTTGTATGTAACCTGTCTGACTCTACCACTATGCTCCAGAAGTGCATGACTTTCCTATAGGTTCTGAGCCATCTTTGCACACTACTGGATATCCCAAAAGGCACTACAGACCTACGCTTGGGTAACTGAAACTTGCCTCTGTGGGATTCAGCTCCAGGTTAACACCTCTAGATATAACTGTTCTGTGGTAGGTGTGTGTGATAGGGACTCGGTTCGATTCCTTAAACCAGAAATGCAGAGCCATCTGGGGCATGGTACCACATCTCAGTTTAATTAAACACATTGTTGAAAGTTTGGTGAGAGATGGCTTTTCTGTCTAGCAGAAACAGAGTGGAAACTGAGGACTGTTAAGCCCAGGACATCAGTGCTCGATTCTGGTGACTGGAGACATCTTAATTTACAGGATCATAATTTTTTTAGTAATGACTTTTACATTTATCCTGCATCTTAGCTCTCACATAAATAATTTTCACCTTTTCCGTTTTCCTAGATTTAGTTATTCTGTTTCAGACTATTTATCTTGTCTAGCAGTTCTCTAAACCATTCATTAAAATTCTACTTTATAAATCTTAAGTTATCAAGAATACGAAGAAAAAAAATCATGCCTTCATGAAAAAAAAGTTTGCAAATAATAAATTGTCATTACCTGAAAGTTTCCCTGCTCAGTATTTCAGAAGGCAAAGTTCACCCTTAACATTCAGACAAGGAATAAATTGTTTTTCTAATTGTTAGAGCAAGTAATATATTTTTGAAATATATATTGAGTATATTTTTGAAAGAGATTTTCATCTTCACCATATGTAAATGAACCTATGAAAATGTGGAGAGCTGCATGTCTAGTTAATAGATGAGTCAGAGTCAGCTTGGAATGAACACTTAGAGAAGCCAGGTCTTTCAAAGCAGTGTGAAAGAGGCATATAATTATCAAAATGCCCATATCTAAGGAAGATGTAGTTTTCTGCTGACTGACCCTTTGGGCTTTCCTCTATCCCCTATTCCTCTTTGTGGGAATGTTTTCTGTGCTTATAATGCCACCTGCAAGCTCAGGCAAGGACAGAGCAGTACTTTTTGCTGCTCACCAATCTGTTACTTGTTCCTGACTCTAAAATTATCACCCCCTGCACTCCTGGCCATTCCTGTGCAAACTGTTTCCACTCTGAATGATCCACAGCCCTTCAGGAAGCACAGATGGATGCTGCCCCATACCCTGAGCTATGACTGATGTGCCCTGACACACACATCTTTATTGTGGTCTGTCCTTCTCTGCAGGGAGTTTTTTGTCTTGGGTACCTGCATAACTGGAGAGGCACCATTCAACTCCGTTTATGGTGAAAACATTTTGTCATTATGTGAGAAATAGTGAGAGTCCTTGTTTTCACATAAGAGATCCTGTTCTGCTACCACAGAAGTTATCAAAATCTATTACTCTCTGCACTAGGTTTACCAGATGTCAAACAACACATGCTTCTTGTTCTTTCATCAGTCCCCAAAGGGTGAATAGTGACTGAGAAAAGACTCTGATACTCTCACAAACTTTTCCGCTTCCTCTTACAGTCTTACAGGAAGAACTGATGTTATTTTTTGGAAGTATTGACTCTTTTACAGAATAGAAGGATCATTAAATCAAAATAACAGCAATATTTTCAGCTGCTTCAGTGTTATCTTTGCTGAAAAAAAAAAAAGGAAGGAATAAAACCAATAAAGAATAGACACCCCAACATGTTCTGAGCTGGAGATAAAGTGCAACACATCTCTTCTTTCACTTTTAAATAGTTGGTAGTCTACCACTGAGTTCATAATTATCCTGAAGAGGCAGCAGTGCCACTGAGAAGGACAGGGGAGCTAGAATTTATAGAGGGGATGATAAACTGGAAATGACAGAGTCACAAAAAAGGGAAATGTTGCATTGAGGTTGCATTAATAAAAGTATCATGTGCTACAAGCAGAAAGAGTGAGTATTTTCAACTGTCATTGCAAACATACCCAGAGCCAGTTGGGAGTAAAATGTGTTGGGTTTTGGTTTTTTTATTTTTTTTTAAATAGAGGGGTCAAATTGTAGCAAGTGAGAAGGAAATCAAGGAAAACATTAAAAGGATTGGAAAATGAGTCATGCGGAAAGAAGGGTGTTTGGTGTTCGGAAGAAACAGAGCTGAAGGGTGACCAAATACAAAGCACAGCAGGGAGCTCTTCTTCTGCATTTGCTGGGAACACTGCAAGAAATCATGAAAGTGGGAGCATTCCTCAGTAGTATGGAAATTTATTCTGGGAAAGAAGTAATATGAACTGGAGATCGTTAACTGTACAAATTTATGATTTTAGGACACACAGCAGGGCATAAATGTAGTAACCCAGGAAATCCATTTAGTTCTTTGATATCCTTAAGTATTAAAAGTCTGTGTTTCTAACTATTATTCCTGCTATTTGGAATACTAACAAGCCACCTCTTTACAGGTCACCTCAGAGCCTCAGAACAAATTAAATCACTGAGCAAACAAGGGGAAAAAAACCCACAGGATTTTCAGAGAATGATTAATTTTTGGGTGCCCACCTGCTATATCTTAAAGAAGTTTCTCCAGCAGAGCCATGAAAACCTGCCAAAAAATCGAAGTTGGACACTCAAACTCATGTCAAGTGGCTTTTGAAATTCTCGGTCAAGGCAATTTTCTTCACAGAATGAAGAGTCTACAGATGTAATTTTTTGTTCCTGGCCAGGGTCATAACTGGGTAAATAGGAGCCAGGGGTGAAAAAGAATATGCCTAGCTGACACAAGATAAAATGTTGCCTTAATTAGAAATATATTCACCTTTTCAAGAGAGTTCCACAAATGTAAGATCTCTAGATGTAGACTGTGACATATAGACATATAGGAAGCATGGAAGGTTTGCAGCCTTCAGGATGGTAATGGCCCTTTTTCACAAACTCTTTCTAGAGCTTGTTCTCACACCTTGCTGTTTCTCTTAATTTTATTTTTTTTTCATTGTTCACTTTCTTTGAATTTTATACCTTGGAATCTCAGTGGCAGCCATTGACTGAAGGATTCACCTGGGGAATAAATGTTTCAAAAGGACATTCAGTGAAAAAGGAAGCATAGAGAAGTTGACATGAATATGACTGACAATTATTTCCCAGGAAGTTTGTTTGAAACTGAATACAAGTGTTACTACTGGACCTGCCTAAAATTTAAAATGACCAGTTTATGAGAAAAATCTGGATTCTCAGCACTGTTATTATCACCCAAAATTGAGAAAAAAATTTACATGTCTTTTTCTTGTTTTTTCACTGACACTCCAGAAAAGGTCAGTAGATGGATGCCTTTAAATCATGGACAGAGAAACCTGTTATTAAAGAAACACTGGCTGCATTTTTTCAGGCTTGAACTTGCCACCTTTAGTAGATGTGGAGTGACCGTCTGAGCTTTTCTATCTGCAGAGCTAACTCAGGGACACTGCTACCTTCAGTTACCTTGCTTGCCCTCCACACTGGACCTTGAGCAAGAACACTGGTGTGGGGTTTCCTTTTGGCTGGGATTGACACCCACAGTAGCAAGGTGCCAAGTAAACACATTGCCTGTAGTCCTTGGGGGTTAGCCAGCAGTCAGGATGTTGTGACACCTGTCAAATGGATTTGCACTTTCTGGATGACTAAAAAGCAAAACCTCTCTTATCCATTTTCAGTTGTATTGGGGATTTCTCAGGTTTCAAGGTCATGAAAAGAGTGATATTTATCCCCTTAAAGGTTTTAGGATAGTTTTGATTGCTTTTGCACTTTGCATGGATCTAATGCCCTTTCCTTCCTTACCTCTCAAGAGATTAATTGGGGCTATTCATGCATCAGTGGCAGCCCTTTGGAAATGCCACAAACATGACATACTGAAATGTAGGACTGGATAAGTCTTCTTTGGTCATCAAGCCCAGCCTGGGTAACAGCAGGCAACATACCATTAAACTCTGAAGTGAAGCATAGGTAAAAAAAATATTACAGAAAGACCAGTGGAAATGTAAAGAAGATTCCCAGATTTCCATTGGAAAACTTTTATAGGACATTGTGAAGCTCAAGTTAGTACATAGGTCCTAGTATATAGGTGCTAGTACATAAGTTCTATTCTGTCTTGTAAAAGGCATTAAATGGCTGCTCACTGGTTTGATGAGAGAGGAACATAGGGAACCTGCTCCTTTAGTTGTGAGATTGGAGAAGGCAGTTAAAATGGTCCTCTTTCTAACACTCAATAACAGTTTTGAAGGCTTCCTATTTTGCCAATACTACTACATATTCTTCAGTGCCTGCACATTATTTTCTCCTGCTAGTGACTTAGTAACACAGCTTTATTGCTCATCTAGCAGCAAGGAGATTCATTCTCCCAGCCCCTGTAAATACCCAGAAGAAAAGTGACAGTCCTCATCCCACAAACATCTCAGTTTTCCACTGTTTGCAAAATACTGCTTTTCCAGCAAGTGAAATTACATATGGTTAATTAATAATGCAGTTTAGAAATTTATAGGTGACTTTCCTGCACACCCCACTTGCATGATTTTGTTTTGACCTTCGGAGTTTTTAACCATCAAGAATCACTTTGCAATATGAAGCCCCTTGTATCACCGGCTGCACTCAGCCAGCAGCCAGGCTGCTAATGATGGCGTTTTAAAAGTGGATTCAAGCTTGCTCTTGCCATCAGTTCTTGCAGCTGCTCTGATTTAGTGCCTTTGGAGTGCACGAAGAAGAGAGTCTTACTGGCTGCATTCCACCAGCAATACAAAGTTCTTTGACAAACAGTGATGATCCTTGAAGGATTTGGGAGGAACAAGGATGGAGCAGATTCTCATCAGCTGCAGCATTTACAAGAAACAAAATGTATTAGTGCATGGGCAAAGTGGTGTAGTGTAACCACCAAAGATGAAAATGGAGTAATATCTTTTGCTCTCATCATAGTTCAGAGCAGTTACCCTGAAATCTGACCTTAAGTGGTGAAGAGGCTGTGACTGTGAAATCTCTTTGGCTCCTGTAACAGGTAATTGAGGTCTTCCTGCACTGTACCTGGCCCCACTGTGTACCTCCCTCTACTCCCATCGTACACTGGTACTGAGCACATCTGTCAGACCCACCTCAGGTGGTGCAGGATTGACATTCAAAAGAAGAGAGGTTGTGGGGAGACTGGAAACCTCTATCTCCCTTGGGAAGCTGTAGAAGCAAGTGAAGAACAGAGCTTGGTAAGACCTGGTACTACCTTCTACCAGAGAAGCTCTCAGTAGTCTAATGACTCTGAGACCCTCAAGGAAGAAGCAGCCCAGGGCATCCACCATTGCATAGTTGTTGGATGTCTCAGATGATCTCCTTCCTTCATGTTTGCTGAAGATTCTGGTTTTCTAGCCCCTAATAATATGCCACAATAGACAACTGCCTACTCTGTTTCTACGTAAAACAGGCCCTGGTGTACAAATTAGGTATGAATCAGCCATTCCAATTCAAAGACTTTCTACCCTAGTAGGCACAAACGGTGCCATGAGTTGTGAGAGCATAGAGGATCAAGATCTTAGTCTTAAGTGTAATACCTGAAAAAGAGCAATAAATACAGGAGGCAGAAACCGCATGAGCAAAACTGGAGAAGTATAAATCATGCTGTGGGATGAAGTGCAGTGATTCACCTGCTACGCTGGGTGCTGCTGCCCTGCAGACAATCTGACAGCACAGCAGAAAAGAAATGCAATACACCAGAAATAAATACTCACCCTCAAATGACACAATGCTATTCATTTTGGGTTAATATATTTCTTCTTGAAATTCAGCAGAAACCCACAGCATACAAATCATCCCAGCATCAATACAAGGTAAATGTGTGTGATTAAGGAAGGAGAGTGGAACATCATCACAGTTGCAACCCATAAAAGTTAACTGTTATTGGGTTTCCTCTGCACAAGCACATGGATCCCCTTTGACAGTCTACATACACTGACTTGTCTTCATTCACCCTTAGCCCTTCTCTGTACATTATTGGTCACTTTAAAAATTGTGTGTTCCATTTTACAACATTGTGGTCACATAACCAGTAACAAGGTACATCAAAGAGAAAGACCCAAAAAAAAAGTAGCAAAGACAAAGTTAGAAAGGGGTGCAGGTGAGTTATAATAAGGTTGGGAGTAAAGAGTCAAGGTACCTTGAGAGGTGGCCACTAGAAGGTGGAGGTTCCCATATCTGACTCTCAGGGCTGAAAACAAGCAAGGCAGGGTAGGCCAGGCAGTATCTGGGAGCAATGTCTCCTGCCTTATGTAGCAAGTACCATTGGGTAGGAGGTGTTCCCAGCATACCTCAGGAGCTGCTTGCCACTTCCCAGGCTCAGGCTCTTAATTAGTAGAAGTGGAGGAAAGCAGCATTGCAAATGCAATGGTGACCACCTGCTGCCAAACGGAGTCCTTTCCAAAGAGGACATTTACTATGTGTCCCTGATTTGTGGGTGGCTCAGAGACACATCAGCTGCTGAAGAAGAAAGTCACTGCAAGAGTGAGGAAGTCAGGGCCCTTTGGCAGTACCCCTGGCTCTGGAAAGAAGTGTGGTCAGGACCAAGCAGCCTAGTGTTTACAATCAAGTAGTAGGGCTCTTAAGTTTTATTTGTTATTCAGCAAAAGCTAATGGCAGTATAAGTGCTCCCATTTCAGAAAGGGGATGTGAGAATTGGGAGTGAAAGTTCAGAGCAATGAGGTGCTTTTTGTAAACATATTGCTAACTTCCTGTAAGAATCTGAGATTAACAGAGATTCATGGAAACGTGGAAAGTGCTATTTACCCACCTGGAGGACTGTGAGGGCTGATTAATAGCTTGTAAATAACCTACAAGATTATTTGGAGAAAGTAACCATCTCCCTCCTGGTCTGTAGCAGCAGACTTTGCTGCTGCCAGCAACAACAGGAAGAGATTTGTCTCCTTTCACCTCCCTGTTCCTCCTTCCTTGTACATGGTCTCAGTAAATGCTTTCTTGCTTTTGGCTTTCTCTGATGGAAGAGGGACTTGCCAGACCTGGAGGCCAACAAGCACTTACCTTCCATTTTCTGAATTACCCTCTAGTCACTGCCTCTCACAAGGGCACAGTGGCAGAAAACCAGTTCATTTATTCTTCCAGCCCCCCCTGACAGGATGCTACATTTAACTCATAATTTGCACACTGCTGTTTTGCTGTTTGTACGTGAATATCTGCACTCTCTCTTCCTGGCAATAGTTATATCTGTACTACTATTTTAATAACTAATATTGTCTGTTAAAAAAAATCTGTAAAAAAAAATTGTGACCCAGCACCAACATGAGCATACTATGATAATAGCAGGGGACATTTACACCACAGCCTTGTCTTCTCCAGCAGTTTCTTTGCTCCTTCAGAGCCTCTGCTCTTTTTTCCAAAAAAGAACATCTGCCCTTGATTTTGTGTAGATTTTCTGGGATGTAGTTATCTAAAGATTTATTTTCAGGGAGAAATGCTCTTAGAAGGGTGCAGGCTGTCTAACACGTGAATTGCACAGAAGTGAATGCAAATGGGGTGCAGGCATCTTTGTACAGCAATAACATCTCTGGGTTCCTGTTAAGGACCATTTTTCATCCAAAAGCTGCAGAAACACGCTGCTAACCTGCAATTCCTGCCCCAAGGAATAAACTGCTCTGTCACGTGGTAAGAGAAACAGTGAAGGAAACACAACACAATGCTGATAAAAAGCCAAGGTCCCAGCATATTGAGCACACAAGATGTTTTGTCCAATATTTCATGGTCACCAAATGTGAATGGAAAGGAGAGAGGCAGAAAGAGGTGGTCCAACAGCACTGTAATTTGTCGCAGCAGGTGAGACTGTGATGAAGCCAGGGAAGAAAATGTACAGATGGGTTGAACTTCTCCAGAGCATGCATGAACTGAAGCCTCTTCAGTAGTAAAACCACAGAAGATGGTGAAGCCATATTTGAAATCCCATTTGAGCGTTAGTTTTGCAACTGTGAGTTGTGTACCTGAATCAATGGAGGCTTGCTGCAGGGGAGAGCTCTGCTTTGGAGTTTGGGACATTGTGGACCATGTGAACTGGGTGTGTGGAGGTGGCTGTGCTGCCCCAGGGCCGGGGCAGTGAACAGACCTTGCTCTCCCATGGATGACTTCATCTGGAGCGATGCCTCAGATGAAAGAGTTTTGTGACAGATCTCCTGAAGTTTAATCCAGGCAGTTGTTTTCTGTGCAGCAGAAAGATCCCTGCAGTGCTTTGTCAGTGCTCAGCTAATGAGGGAGAGAGTGTGTTTTATCTTTGTTACCATGGAAAGTTAACCACAATCCAACCAGTGATTTATAGATAATGAGTCCTGTCACACTTACAATTCGTGCTTCACATGAAAGTCATCAACATACCTACCGCTGATCCGAAATCCAGGTATCTATCTCCATATTTTATTCACAGTCTAATGATCTGCCAGGGCACAGGCTCAGTTTAAAGCTGATTGCTATCAACATTTACATCTGGGAATGCATCTGAATGTCAAGGAGCATTTGGGAAATCAGTTGTTAGATCATTGCAGCAGAGGATACCTCCATAGGGTGAGGTGGGAAGGAACTTCGGGAGCTCAGAGGTCATTTGAAAGGAGTTAGGAGAAGGGGACCAGAGAAAAAAAAAGGTATCTTCTGTGGCCACTGTGGTGGTGGGACTGGTGACAAGCGACATGCCTGCTGTGGTTCCCACTTGCCCACAGAAGGATGGGGTAAGTATGCACATGCAGTTGGCTCAGAGACCTTTTCTTCAAGAGATGAAGTATTATCCATGGCCTCACGAGAGTGCTTGCAGGTGTCTACAGATGGCCAGACAGACATCAGGATTTGATACCCACTCAAGGGGAGATTTCACAATGACCCTGGCCATGCTGGCTCCAGCCTCCCGGTGTGGGGAAAGGATAAAGAACCCCTCTGCTGCCCTGCTTGGGGACATCAAAGGAAAACTTCCCCACAACAAACAAAACTTACCCACACTGTTGGCTCCAGTGGTAAGGCAAGGCAGGAGGTGGCCACGTGAGGTGCATGTGTGTACATTTATTGGTTTCTATTCTGCACTTCTCCGCAGATACCCTTTGGAGAGCAGGCACTCTGCTAGGAAAGCTGTGTTTGAAATCTTGAGAATTATCTCATGTTTCTTTGGTACCTTATCAACACCTATCAAACTCTCAAAGTCACTGAGAGTTTTGTCATTTCAATAGAAGCAGAAACAAGTTTTGTTTTATATATTTTTTTTTTGCTGTGTGAGACAGAGGACAGGTTATGAATTCATCAGCAGAGCCATGTTAACAATTACTTTACTTTTGTACCTGGGGGAAAAAAAGGCAAAACAAAACAGAACATGAGATGTGTCACTTTTCTGTACACTTTTGCTGGACATACTTGGGGAACCAAATATATTTTTTGCACTTCTTGTGACAAGATGTACCACATAGTAAATTATTTTTCACCTACATAAACAATATATTTAATAAAGAAAAACACATGGGTATTTCCAAAATACAGCAAACTTTGCATAAAATGAAAAAGAAAAATACTATCTTGCAACAATAATATGCACCAAAAGAGAGTGGATTTTCCTTATTTTTCTGTCTTTATGATTATTTAATCCTATGTTCTAATAATTTTTTGCTCACTTTTGAAAGTCTTTTTACATTTTTGCAGAAATCAAATGTAATAATAAAAATGTTTTTCTTTGCTCACTTTCTGCAATATGTGCTGACTATGTTCTCAGCAAAATTATCAAAACCTACATGCAGTATGCAGTGAAGAGACTAAAGTATTCTCCAAATGACATGTATAAATTGAAAGGCAAAAAGTCAAAATTTCTTCACTAAGATTTACTGAAAAATATTCTATCTAAACTATTTTTTACAGAAAATTGGATTATAAACATTTTTCGTGTTACATATGCCATGTTTCTTCACTAATCAAGAAATGTCATTGTAAAAAAAAGAACCCAAAAGTAAGAAAAACTCAGAAAATTTTTTATTTTCTTTTTTTTTTAATAAAACATTCAATTGTCTCACAGAGAATAACAATGATTTCTTTAATGACATTTTCCATGGAAAAATCAAATCTATCTCTGATTCATCATACCCACAATGTTTCACACAGCATACGATTTCCCTAACAGAAAATACCATCTCTCCTTCAGCAAAGAAAATGCATTGACACAGAATCATATTCAATTAAAGGCCTGCAAGCTGTCTGAGTTAAAACTGATGCAGCTTCTGCATTCTAAAAAATTAAGGTGCTTTTTTTTTCCAGGAGAAATATTGTTCTTTTGTGTTACCCTCCAAAGTGCTTTAAAGCCTTCTTTAAATGATACATGCCCAATCCTATTTTGTTTGAAGGTGACAAAAAGAAAAACTCACTTAAAGAAATGGAGACTGATTCACTGTGGGGATCATTAACAATTTGTGGAATGTGGGATTACAGCACTCTCGTACCACTGAGACTTCAAGATTTATTTTTTTTTCTTCATGTTTTATTGCTAAAAAATTGTAGTATTTTTAATGGATATTTTCCATAGGAAAATACAGACTTTACTTTTTTTGAGGGAAAGAAAAAAGTTCCAGAAAATCAGGATGAAATGCTGTTTCAGAATGCCTCGAGGTCAGTTTGTGCTTGCCTGAGTTGATGCAATGCTCAATGTGAATTTTTTGTCAAGCACCTCAAGTTTCTGCTTCCTGCCACTGGAGGAGTGTGGCTGGTGACTGGGGGGGCATGGGCCATGCAGGCTGCAGTTCTCTGGCAGCATAAACAGACAGGACTTAAAGTCAAACTGAGCCAAAATATTGCAAATGACATTTCTTTCTGAGATGTTTGCTTCAGAAAAAAATTTCACCATTTCAACTTCTTACCTTAAGACTGAATGCACTGATGGAGTTTGCACTTTCTTTTTCCTTCATCTTTCATGAGGCAAAGGAGGTGATGGAAAAAAGAGGATATAGCTGGGGCTGTGAGAAATTCAGGTTTACAAAGCATAATTGCCTAAACCAAAGTATAGTTAATTGCATGGACTAGATATAACTCATTACAGGTACTTTGAGGCTGGCAGAGGCTAATCCTGATCAGCCCTTGATTTTATAAATACAACATTTGATGATGATGAGGGGTATGAGGAAACTGTTTAGGTTCTTTGGGAATGAACAGTCTGTGTTGCCCTGAAAAAAGGCACAAATTATTTATCTAAGTGCTCAGTACTTTGCAGTATCATCCACTCTAGAAGGTATTTCATCAAGCAGCATGTGATCATTTAAGCTTGCAAGTTGGAAGAAAATGTGTTTGAGCTCAAAACACCAAGGGAAACAAGAGGAGTCAGAAGTCAGCAATGTGAAGTACTTTAGCCTAGTTGACTGATGCCTCACTTTTGGGCTGTTTTTCCTTTTTCTTTGTAATTGTTGCTTTTGTCTCTTTATTGAGGAAATGAGTTAAAAGAAATCAATCAGCATTTATTTTGTAGGCAGAAGCAATGTATTTTCAAACAAACAGGAAAGGCACATTTTTGAACAAGCTGCCCATAAAGTATTACTTCCTCAAACAAAGAAAGGCTGAGGAATATCTAAAACATTTTTGGCATTTTCTTAGCCTGCGAAAGGCTAATCATGTGGAAGCTGGTCTCTCTTTTGGGCCTTATCTGCAATACTTCCTCCCAGTGTGTGTGCTGGGGGTAAAACTGAGATGGAAACGACAGCTGGGCTGGGGCTGGAAAACGGGCTGAAGTTCGCTGAAGTTTCAGAAGTTTTCTTTTGCCTTCTATTTTGGTAATCCTGGCTGGATGTAGGTCTGGAAAAGCACACAAATGAGTCACCAGGCTCCTTGTCCTGTAGGCTGTGCAGCATATTGAAACTCTCACAATAATGAAAAAGTATAGCTGATGGTTTGATTTTGAGAAAGATTTAGGAACCATACATCAGATAAAGCTGAAAAAGCAAGACTATGAAAATACGATGCATTTTTTTGGTAGATGTTTTTCTTGTAGTACAGTCTAGGAGACATGCTATTTAATGGGAAAAAGTGTTGGTGTGGTGGAATTCATCCTCACACTCGGTGATGAAATTTGACTGAAGAGCCAAAATGAGACTGACAAATGTGGCAGGAGCTGAAGAAAATCTGGAGCACAAAATCATTTGCAACACACTGGGATCCCAGGAGGGCAGAAGGCCAGAGGGAATATTAAAGCAGCATGATGTCAATTAGAAATTGGTTTTGTTGTGGGATAAGCATCCTTCCAAAACCAGCATTAATAGGCACCTCAAAATACTGAAGAGGGTGATAACATTCAAATATGATGCTTTAGTCTGGATCCTGGGTAGAGAGAAATAATAATAGTAATGATGATTGAAGTAATAACAGTAATCACAATAAATATGACCTTGCATCGTTCTCACTATTTTTGTTTATGCTTCTCAGAAAGTTTTGACACTGAGTAAAAAAAGGAGGATTTTCAGGCTTTGATTAATAGGACTATTATATCCTAGCAATTCCAGCAAACAGTTTCACAAATCTGAAGCCTTGAAAATAGCTTGAGTTAGCTGCAGAACACCCTGTACTTTAGGCCTCTGCTGTCCCCTGCACTACAAATTTGCATTGTACTCCACAGATAAACACCATTATTAGTCTGAGCATTTAGGCAATGAGATACAGTCAGTTTTGCTTCATGCCAACTTTCAGTCGGCACCTCACAGTTTCAGTAAATAGCTTCTTAATGTGATGTTAAATTCCCACTTTTCTCCAAATCTCTGCTCTCTGGAACATGGCTGGCTTGGCAGCCCTGTAATGAGTACACAAAAACAAAACCGAGTGAGCAACAAGGGTAATTGCTGCTCTACCTTTGAACCTTTTGCTAGCAGGCTGTGTTAGCCTTGGATAAAAAGGCCTCTTCCAGCTTGGCAGCACAAGGAAGTTCAGTGGGTCTCTTGGAGCTGTAAACTCTGCTCCTTGTCAGCAGTGGTGGGGCCAGCCCATGCGGTGGGGATTGTCCCTCAGACACTGCCTCGGGCTTCAGATCTGGGCTCTGCTCTCACACACTCTCCCACTGTCATCCAACACAGATGGGTTAAACTGTGTCCCCTCCCTTGCAGTGCTGTCCCAGCTTCTTGCTCCTCCAACTGTCCATATTGCCTGTTTACATGGGCTCTACTCCATGGTGTGTCCCCCACAGCAAGGGGACCCAAGTGTGAACTTGGCCTGGGGTCACCTCATGTCATGTCCCTTTTCTTCACTACAGGCAAAACCAACTTGCCTCAAAGAGCCCAAAGGATCCCTGGGAGTGGAAATACCAAGATAAACCCCTTGGTCTGTAATGTATGGTGTGTTTCTGTGCTCCCACCAAAGACAGTGGTAGAAGAGCCTGCGTCTCTCCATGACTCCTCCTTCAGCAGCAGGATGAAGATGAAGATTTCCCTTAGCTGTCATGTCAGACAAGAGTGTGTGCTCTGGGGTCATATTACCACCAGATATACTTCGTTAACATCAGCGTCACCTCCAACCTCTTCTCACTTAGAATCTGTCACTTGGACCATGCTGCGAATAGACCTTTTGCTCTCCTATCACTCAAGCACTGCATTCCTGTCAGAGAAAAAACTGAGGCTGAACATCTTAGCAACTTCAGAGATAATTCCTGCTGAATTCCAGTCTCACAGAGACTGTTTTGAACAAGTAGAGATCACTCATTGCACTTCATTTCCTTGAAATTATTAGAGATGAAGTGCTAACTTTAGGAATCCAGAATGTGGGTGGAGGACCAATTTAATGCTAAAGAAAGCCATTAAAGATAGTGACCTAGTAAATACGCCCCATGGAAAGGCCCAAGTGTGCATACTACAGATAGATCATGGGGATAGCATATAACATTAAAAAATACCATCTTTTTCAATGTTCACATACATGGCTTGCAGATCTTTTGGTAATTTATCATCCTTCTTGGATGTCTTGTGGGATAAGACAAATTGCTTCTTAATATACTTTCATAGGAAGGAGATGAGAGCGAACCAGGCCTGAGATACCACTCTGTTCTGCTGGTTTTATGCTGCTGTGATTTCAGTACACACTAAAGTTCAAAAATCACAACAGCAGCAAACCAGGCCCTCCAGAAGAGGAGGGCTGATTTATTTATGAATCTACATTGATGGAACCCAGTCAGCAATGATCTGGCACAAATTTATGCATTTATCTAACTTTATCCATTGAGCAAAGCATTTCTCTGCATATCTCTGCATGATTCGGGCCATTTACTCAGGATCAGTGACATGTCTGAACTGTCTCCACGTAAAATGCAAAGGAAAAAATGCAGAGATATGTACTCCTTTGTGCCACATCACACAATTTTGTGACTTGAAATCAACTGGGAAGGAGAGAGGAACTGCTTCAATTATAATTTTATTGCCAAATATCTTTCAGCAAAAGCCAAAACTTCAAAGCTCCAAACTTCTTCAGTAGGGGGTAGGTTTTATAAAGGGTGAAACAGAGGGACATTCTGCAGATGTTTACTGAAAATGGGTTCCCTGGCTATCAAATGGCTGATCAAACATTTTAACTCTGTGATCCTCATGCTGGAAACAGGTTCAGATAGCTGAACAAAAACTTTGTCTAGCCTCCTTATTGTTAATACCTGCCAATTTAGGAATTTGCAACATGTACACATTTCTCAAGAAATTAACCAGGATTCTTTAACCTAGCTAACATATACATTAAACATTGCAAGAGGTCTAAAAGAAAACATGCTTCTCATATTATTTATTCACTTCTTGCTGAAGTAAGCATGAGATTTCTGCCAAAAAAACATGAAACATCCTGTCTTTATGTTGTGGGGAGGGATTGTAAATGTCCCTCAGCAAATGAATTCACAGCCTTGCCTTTGGTTCCCAGTATGTACATAAAGAGAACTTACAATTCCATTAAATTTCATCAGAACTTTACTGTACATGAAGGCTGAATTACAAGTTTCCTTATAGCAACTGTAAACCAGAAAACTGAAGGGTTATTCTCTCATCTGCTTAGCAGATATGGGCTGGGACCAAAATGCCCTACCATAAATATGTGAAAAATACCTGAGTATGTTGTAAGGGATCAACTGATTGGAAGCTCAATGGAAGAAAAAAAAAAAAGAAAAGAAAAAAAATATATTTGTGCTTGGTCCTTTAATGGAAAATGTCTGTAGAAGTTCACTCTCCAGCTTAAACTCCCTAATGTCTTCCATGACAGCAGACCATTCCCAGGTACGTATGTTTTTGGCCCAAAACTAGGAGTGCTCATATTTCTCATACATGCTCCATGCTTCAGTTTGAATGTATTTTGAAGTATTTCTACAGAAAGAACCAAGCACTTTCTAAGAAAGCTGTCATGGCTATAGGAGGCATCTGCCACTGATAAATTTCTCGTGCAGTCATTACACATGATGGTTGCACCCAGCCATGCTGGCATGGAGCAGAATGCTGTAGGTGGGTCAGCCATGCACCCCATCTGGTTTTGACACAGCCCACCAGGCTTGGGGCTGTGGCAACATGCTTAGTGCCTTGAGAAGGTGAGGATCGTACCAGTGTGGTCCCCCAACAATGGCAGTGGGCAGCAGATTGTGAGGGCTGCCAAAAGAGGTGCAGTTCTGCAGTTGACTTTGCTTAGAACCCACAGCTATTTCTACTGTCTAAGAAGACCCTGAGATACCTGGTACACTGCTGATGGTGAGAGAGGTCTCCCAGAGGGGCACCCATCCATGTCCTAACCCATCTTGGGGGTCTCATTTTTCTCATGTATCCTCCCAGGATACTGTGATCTTTTGTCTCTGAGGTTGAATTTTGCTCTTTCTTTGGAATAATCCTTCCTTCCCCATGGGAAAATTTTCTGCATATTCCCATTTTGGGGAGATCCGGACCCTTCCCAGGTATCTGAGACTGAAAGGAAAGAAGAAAATGTGAAACAGATGTGACAGAGTTGGGCCTTTGACAGGACTGTATCATCATGAAAAGCCTGAAGAAGGAGCACAGGGAATTCACCAATATACAAGAGCATTCAGTGGAACAGTCAAGCAACATAAGTAAAACAAAGCAACAGAAAAGCACAGACCTCAGCTGTGGAACACTAGTTGCATCCTCTGCAATTATTACCAATTAGTAATGGGTCAAAACCCCCAAACTTGGGCACATTCATCCATCCAAGGCTGTTAAGACAGAGATAGGCATACAACCTTTGACTCAGGAAATTTCTACTGAGCAACTGCAAAAGCTGAAGCTGCATGACAGGGAAGGGATTGTTTGTTTTACCCAGTGCATTCATGCTCTGCACCTGTGAGAGGTGTGTATGCAAGATGAGCAGCTCCTCTCTGCTCATGTGTACAGTTCACAGGTTCTCCAAGGACAGGTTAACAAGCATACATGGGAGATGACTGGCATTACTTCTTAATCTAGACTTGTCCACGTATTACCTAGGACCTGGGTAATTTTATTCTATAATCAGCAGTACCTCATGCTGTGGAATGCTTAAGAAGAAAGGAAACAAAAAAAAAAATAAAAAAAATAATTTAAAAAAAATTCCTAGTTTAAAACCTTCCCTATTGGTGCCTTCCTGCCTTTATTCAGAACTGCAAAAGACCAAGGGAAGCAGACACTGTAACTACCTTGCATCCTTGGCAGGCGTCGTGCAAAGACAAGCTGTACAATGTAACTCACATCTGCTTTCCCACACCTGGCCCTACTTTCAGTTCTTTTGGAATGAGCGAGTACTAAATTTGACTGGCAAAGACAACTTTAAATCAGAGCCAGGAGCAAAAGATGTGGGCAGATATCTTTCAACTGGGAAAAAAACAACCAAACAAAAAAAAGGGCCAAGAAGATACCCTTGGTATTCAAGATGCAATCATAAATTCGCAGTAAAACATCTTGGGCTAAGTTGAGGAAAGCCAAAAGTTGTAACCTATGTGCTGTGTATTTATGCTTCTGGAAAACATGAATCTTTTCTTCCTATAGAGCATCCCCTTGCTGCAGTTTTTCCTTGTGTCCTGCAGAGTGCAGAGTGGTGTTTTGAAATCGAGGATCTGGAAAGAGGACAAAGTCTAAGCCTGCTTGAAATTCTCTTTGGTAACAACAAGGAGGGCAGGCTGCTCTGAGTTATGAAGGTGGCCTTTTAAAAATGGAAATAAACAGACAGAGAAAGCAGATGACTTTAATGAAGAACTACCCATGTCTTTTTTGCTCTCAGGTTCTGTTAGCAAACAGAGACTGAAAAACCAGTGCATTTGTGTCAGGCCACCCCTCTGCACCTGAGTTTTTCTCAAATACACATGCCTTTCATCACAGAGAAAGCCCGAACTATCAAGGGGCATCTGCAGCACTCAGCCTGGCAACAGCCTCTTTTAAGACCATGAAAACCTTCCAGAGATTCAACCTGAACTGAAGGGGCTTCTCTGAGGGTTCAAGTCCTGATGCCTGACTGAACCCATCTTTGGTTTGCTTCTGACTGTGGGTTCCGAGCACCTCCAGACATCCCAAAAACCACAATTTGGAGGCACTGGATGTTTCATGTGAAGTACTAAACACCATCTGCTTTTCTGGTGACTTGAACAGCATCATTGCAATGGACAGAGACATCTAACTCCCCTGGTATGGACTGTAACAGTCTGAGGGACAGACAAGACAATGTGTGAGCAGCCCTTGGATGTGTGGTGAGGTAGTGACAGAGGCACCAACCATTGGTCTGAGCTGCTGTTTGTAATTTCTTGCACTGCAGTAATGCTCAAGGAGCCATGCAGTGTGCAGACATAACTACATGAGCCTGAAAACAGGGAGAAGAACTAGGTAAAATATGTTTGTGATTCATAATATCAGGCTGTGCCAAGCTGCTACAGTCCTTTTTGCCATTTCAAAACAAGCTGATTTATTCCTCCGTCTATACCAAACCAGTACTGTCCTGCTCCCAGAAAGTGCTGGTCACAGCTCACTCCACCATCATAATATCCTTTGCTGTTGTGAACAGGTGAGCAAAAGAAAACCTGAAGGAGGGATTTGGGATGTTTGGTTCTTTTAAGAATCTGAGCAGTTCATAAGGTGTGGCATTGGATGTAGAATGGCACCTGACTGCAGCACAATCCTGTATGCCAGTGCTGACCCAGGCAGGCAGCTCCGTGTTCCCCTGCTACCACCTTCAAATGGTGCAGCACAGAATCCATAGGAAAATAAAGCCCATAAATAACCAAGGACGCTGGGGGAAAGGGCAGCCTGGATTCTACTGAGCAGCAATCCTCCCTCAGATCTGAAATGCCTGGCACTGGAGATGGAGTTAATCCACACTTGTCAGACAGCTACAGGAGACTCAGAGACCTCTTGCTTCCTCACGGCCATGCGTGAAGAGCTGTACCTGCCACAGGTACTGGATGAGACAGGTCTTATATTGTTCTTATAGCTTTAGGGCAGCTGGAAGGGGAAGGAGGGGAGAAAATCAAATCAAACACACAAAAAGAATGCAAAGAAAATCTTCCCAAATGTCTTCTACTTGGTGGGGTCCAATGGTGATATTGACTATTCTGGGAGCCACTGTCAGTAATTTATTAACACCCTGAACACAGCAGAGTAGCTAAGCATGTTGTGATTTAGGTTTTCGCTGTGTGTGTGTGACTGAAGTTTTTGCAAAGCAGAGCAGAGAGCAGAAGGGACACTCTTTGCTCTTGGAGTGAGTCTTTGCAATTCTGTGATTGGCACAGCAAGGACAAATTAATTTTCCTCCCTCTCTCCACCCTGTAGTGACTGCCCCTGAAACCCATACCAGTCGTACCGGATAGCTGCTGGTGAGAAAAGCTATCCACCCTGACAACATTGTCCTCCCCTCCCAGCAAGTTAGACCTTATGGATGGTGTCAAAAACTAAATCACGTAGTGGGGTGGGGTAAGGTGGTGTCTGTGCATTTCAGAAAGTCTCCTCTTAGCTGAGAGCAGACAATACTTTGGTCTTCATGGGTGCAGACACTTCTCTTTCTCTCTTTGCCTTTTAGGTCCTTCAAGGACAGGTGCCTTTTGAATTTCTAGCCTGACAACCCACCAGCAGTGGGAAGTAGTGATCCTGAACTCTGTTGGTGGTAGTTTGGGCACTCCTGGGGCTTAAAAAACAGTGTAAATCACTGGTTCCTACTGCTTCCCACTTACTGGTTGCAAATGTTTTACACTGGTAAGTCACTGTAAGTGACTGGTAAGTCTTTAAATGACTTGCACTGTTAAGTCATTTACTTTGGTTTTGTGTCTTTTTTAATCTTTTGATCATCTGACAATGATTGATATGCTTGTGTATGCTCAATGAGCTCATGATAGCTTCAGTGTTGCTTTTCATCACAAATCTTTTGGTGTCCTCTTCCTTTGGTCTTTAAAGGCTGCTGTTGTCTTCATTATTAGCTGATGGCTGACAAACTTGTAGGAGCAATAGAAGGTTGTTTTCAGATCTGGACCTGTCGTTAAGATCTACTAGAGGAGTTGTGCCCCACAGTCTTCCAAAAATATCTTCCTCTGTCCATCTCCTCCCCCTTCCTTCCCCTCTATAAGTTTTGTGGGTGAAATGCTAAGTATCCATGTATGGATCATTGATTTTAAGAATTATTTCATTGTATAATGTGTGATAGAGGAAACACAACATTATGATTTCCTGGTGCTGGGTGGATTTGTTATATCTCCAATTGTTTTCTTGCTTTTCTCTGTTTTACCAATGAGAGATGGAGGATTGTGTAAAAGAAGGATTGGGCTACAGTGGTAGTTGTGAGACAACCATCAGTGCGGTAAGAGATAAGATTTCTCTTGCATCATGAGAGTGCACGTTAGGACAGTGACAAAAAATCTAGGCTTTGAGGACTACAGTTCAACGAGATGAAACATTTTCTCAGTGTCAAGGTCACTCTTGAAAATGGGACTTAGTTACTCATATTGCTTGGATCTTACAACACAAAGCAGAGCAACATTCAGACAGGTCTACAAAGAGAGTCCTTGGAAGCTCCAGTACCATGGGAAGGCAATTAGTCTTCAGCTTCCAACTCCTGAAATACCTTTAAAAATATTAGTCTTTTATTTGTTTGAAGAAACGTTATCCCTGTTTAATGTAGTATTGCTTGCTGCAAGGGTTACAGCATCAGCTTTATAAAGTGTCTGTTGTATTTGTGCTGCTGGAGACTGCACACTGGACTGCTCTTCTGGTCAAAGTTTCTTGTCTATGTTGTCTCCTTTGTTGTCAAAGGAGAGGCATCCTAATATGGTTAGACGTGATGCTGGCTCTTAAATGTAGATTTAGTGAATCCTTGTACTTAGGTTGCTAAGATTCCCAAAGCAGCTCTAGTGATTTCAGTGGGACAAAGTGCATTGCAGGACATGGGTCTCAGTGCCTAAATACCTTTTGAAATAAGTGCTTAGGCTGGAGACATTCAAAACCCGCCTGGATGCGTTCCTGTATGATGTACTGTAGGTGAACCTGCTCTGGCAGGGGGGTTGGACTAGATGGTCCTTCGAGGTCCCTTCCAACCCTAGAATTCTGTGATTCTGTGATTCTGTGATTCTGTGTCCCTTTCTAATATTTGAAAAGACAGCTTAAAATGTATTTAAAAACAAAAGGTGCAATGTCATACATTCCTAAAGAAAGCAGATTTTATGTAAAGCTAACATGAAAAAGTAGACTTACAAGTACAGCAGAATGAAATCACTGCTGGAATTAATAGTGGGTTTTTAATTTGAGGAGTTTCAGCTTAGAGACATTCACATCACCACAAGAGGAAAGTTGATACCATGCAGTGAGGTCAGAGAGCTCCACGTGAAAAAATTATTGAATAGTAATTTTGATCAATTCTTACAAATCTATCGCAGTTGAAATGAATTTGGAACTAAGGGACATCTTAATTGATGATTCCCCAAGGTGTTGGGATGGGCAGTGAACATCTAGGTAGTTTTTAGAACCCATAAATTATCAAGACAGTGATATATCAGTGACTGAATGAATAATGTAGAGATCAACATGGCTTATTTAAATTTAGCTTAACCTTTTCTTCCATGGGAGAGCAAGAGAAGAATAATTGACTCAATTAAGTTTTAATCTTGGAAATGCTGATCTGTAGCTGGGTTTACCACAGACTAGGTTTCCCTTTCCCACACAGATGAGGCAAGGAATCTAAGATTGAAGTCTCCATGTAAATATTGACTGTAATATGCTGAGAAATTATGCAAGGTAGATATTTATGTGTAGCAAAATTCTCAGCTAGCACAAGGGGATTAGTTTTGTGTTCCCTATTTTCTCAAGTATTGTGTGTGTAAAATGGAGATAATATTATTCTTTTTTTTTCAATACAGCACATCACTGAAAACTCAAAAGGAAATGGAGAAAGAAAGTCTCTCCACCTGAAAAGCATTTAGGATCAGGTCCCTGCTGTACATGATGAAGGAATAATAGATTACTTAACTTT
The DNA here is from genome assembly GCA_013398125.1 of Aegotheles bennettii. Taxonomy (NCBI): domain Eukaryota; kingdom Metazoa; phylum Chordata; class Aves; order Caprimulgiformes; family Aegothelidae; genus Aegotheles; species Aegotheles bennettii. The sequence goes on from VZRW01000270.1 coordinate 62,642, forward strand.
AATTAAAACAGAAATCAGTATAAATAATGTACATGTTGCAATTGACGGGAAGAAATGAGTGTTTCATGAGGTCACCTGAATTGTCAAGAAGCAGATTCCCATGTGGTCAGCTGAGCTCTCTGTGAGCATTACAATTAATTGATTGTTATTTTCTACAAGTGTAAATCTGAAAAAAAAAAGAGCTCATAGTTTGCATTTTTTTTTTATTTTTAAAGCTAAGTTGCACGTCTTTGAACAACTCATAGACCACCTTAAGCCAACAGATCCAAATGGCCAAAGCTTTATGTGCTGTGACTGATGCTGCACACTCGGAATTGCCAGCAGTGAGGTCCCTGAACAAGAAATACTTTTGGCTGCAAGAGGTTCTGCTATGCTTGATCCTATTCTACTGTCTTAGCAGGGATAAAGTGCAAGTCTTTTATTGAATCTACAGAGCTAGAAAAGATAGCTGTGAAGGCCTTCCAAGAGCTTAGGACCCAAATGGTAATAAAAAGATAAGAAGACTGTTCTGAGATGACAGAAGTGGAGTCTGGTAGTGAGTAACTCGATTGTGCTGTGCTCTGGCTGAGGCAGTGCAAAAGGAAAGAAGATTCCCTCGGTCACATAGGTTTGAAAAGAGGTGGGGAATGGCTGTTAAGTTCTCCAGAGTAGCTAAGGGATAGCTGAATGCAGCAGTGATTCAGGCCCATCTAGGAGACCCTGTTCATGGCCTTGTATTGGTGATGACTCAGATTCTGAGGGATAGCTGAGTTACTTCAACTGCCATTTTATAAACAGAAGAACGAAGCATGGCTTGCCAGAGACCTCTGCATTTAAAACTGATCCATCATAACAGTTTGTGTATGCTTTTGCTTAGATCTCAGTCTATGTCTGCAAAGTGCCAGATACCTCTGGGTGCAGGCTTGTTGCCTGGAGAAGGAGGTGTCTAGCAGCAAGAATTTTATGCACAGATTTTGAAGCTGAGATGCAAACATTGAGCATGGCATGACTCTAGGAACAGGCCCAGAGGTGCAACCCAAAGTGGCATCTCGGTTATTCTACTCAGAATACAAAACCTCACTCAAATATGAATGGAAATAATAGTGTGGTGTCAAAAGAGATGCTTGGGATGTGTATCTTCAGAAGTGTTTATCAGAATACAGTTCTAGCCCTCTACTCATTCTTCTAGCACAGATCCTTTTGAGGATCTCATTGAATTAACCAGACTTTAAGAGATATACCCTCCTTTTGAGGAAACCATAGTTTACTAGCACTGGTAGCACAGGTAATGTAAATGATAGGACAGAGAGATAAAAGTATTTAGGCTGGGGCAGAAGTGAGCCTTTGTGGTATTTAATTTCATTCATCTCTGATCCTGGCTGGGACAGCAAGTATGACCAGAAAGTTGTTTGTAAAGCAGGACCCTTAGCCAAAGGCATAACTAGAAAGCAACACCAAAGTATCGTTTTCCTTAGACCTCTATCTTAATTAGAGGGTCATCCTGCCACCCTAAAAATATTCCATCACTTTTCAAAGGTGTCACGTAGTTCTGTTCAAAGGCAGAAAAAGGAAAAACACAGTAGGGGAGAGAGGCAAGCGCAAGAGGGAGGGAAGCAGACCTAAGTGGAAATTATAAATGAAGCATTATTATGTAAGGCCAGTAACAGGTTTTCACTATAATTAAGATGGATTACTTTAATAATCCTTAAGGGCTTGATTCCGAACTGCATTACAAACTGTTTATGTGGGGCTTCTGCACTCGCTTCCTCTGTGAGGAAATCACAGGTGTTTAAATAAGAAAAGGGAAATTCAGAGTTTTTATATTTCTTCAAGCAGCCTCCTCAGGTTTGGAGAGATGCGTGGCTGCCTCAGATTTATGCGCCGAGGAGAGTGCCTGAGCCTTGATAGTGCTCTTAGAAAGTAATTGCCTTTTGCAGATTTTACACCTGAACATATATACAGGGCATGGCAATTTGGCTAGGGGGAAAAAAAATGCAAAACCTTTTGTGCTCAGAAGAGCTACTGTTTGGATTAATGAACTGCAGAACTAACTTTCTCCTCTCTACAGATGTCAGATGTGCCTTACAAATATACTCCTTTCCCTGCAAACACACAAGTATTGGAAAGTAACTGTGCTTCACAAGTGAGGCCAGGACTACCTGGGAAACCAGAAGACAACATTTCCAGTTTCACAAGAACATTTTAATGTGAGAATGAGAAAAATGCTGAAGAACACTAAAACTTAGAAGGAAAGATTAAGGTTATGATATTTCAGTGTAAGGTTATAATCTGCACTTCTGTCTTGGTCGTGTCTGAGCTCACAGGTATTACAGAAATAGGAATACTTTCATGGACCTGATCCTAAGCTGTATAGAGAACATAACCTCTTAATTACTTGCCTTTATGATGTATTTGACTCCTAAAAGCTACCCTATTTTTCATTTTATGTCTATGGTAATGAGCCCTGCAGCAGCTCTGTGCCTCATTTCGTTGAAGGGTTTCTTGACCCTCAGAAGCAACATGCAGTTTCATCCTGCATGCAGAGACCTGACTTAACAGGGCAGACATGCATATAGGCTTTGGTGGGTTGAGAACTGAATCCAACTCCACTTATACCCTTTCAGTACCCAATCCAACAACCCCTCGGCCACTCACTGCACTGCAGACCCATCACCACTCCTAGCATCTCAGCAGCTGTGTGGGATCAAATCCTATAAGGTCTGTCTTCAGTCGTGGTGACAGCAGGAGTGTGTAAGAATAGAGGAAGTTTGTCTGACAATTACATTGAATATTACTTCAACTTTTATAGATCAGTGACTATGTAATGATAAATTTCAATCAACTTGTCTTTCATTAGTTTATCTGGTCTACAGTTGAACCCAATTAAAGTGTTTGTACCCAAAGTTTCACAGCCTGATGATGCATTCCTAGAGAAACTACACACTTGCTTTGAGCTTGTCTCCTTCTAGTTTAATTTGAAGCTCCTTAATTCTTGTTCTGGAATATACTTGCCTTCCTCCGATACATCTATTCAACATCCAGAAAAGTGCACTATAAGGCTTCTTGAGCTGGGGAATTTAGCTGTTCATCAGGATCAGTAGCTCCTGATAGGTCTTTCCTCTCTGAATTTCTCTAATTTGTTTTTGAATCTATTTGCATTTTCACCTCAAAGTAATTCACACTGCGAATATGTACTGACTGAGAAAGCTCACTTTTCTGTTTGCTCTGAAAGTGCTGCCTGATTATTTCCTTGGTTGTCACATGCTGGGAAATTCCAAATACATTATTAGCTATTTGTCCTGTCTGTGCCACTTGTGATTTTATAGACCTCTGCTGCACTCTCCTAAGTCAACTTTTTCCAGGCTGAAGAGTCCCAGATTATTAATTTTGCTTCCTGAAGAATCTACTCCAAACCTCTGAGTATCTGTGTATCTCTAGTCTTCCTCTATGCACCTTCTCTGTGGCCCTTCCAACGGGTGACTGGAATTGTAAGTGACACCCAAGAGATGGACAGAGAACTGGTGCATTAACATCATTCAGTTACTGTCTCTAAAGTCATAGGGCACAAAACAAGTGTAAATGAATTAGGGTCCAAGACCTGAAAACACTGGAGATATATTGATTTCCTAATCTCACTCAATTTCATATGTATGTATATTCCATACACATGTGTATGTTTTCCTTTTCTTTTTTGCAAGCTGTTTTCTTTCTGTTTTCTTATTTTTGAGATAAAATTACATATACTATCCAGTTACACTTTTTGGAACTGTTGAAGTTTTTAACTTTTATTTCAATTTAATGTGGCCAAGGAAGTTCAAGGAAGCACAAGGGATTCAGATGCTCAGTTCAAAGGCAACTCAGTCTTTGGAAGAATCAATTGTTGTTGATTTTATGAATTAAAAATGGTATCAGATGCATTTCCCTACCATGGTTCAGCTACACACCAGTCTAGTAGTAAAGGAAAGTTATTACCTGCTAAGTCCTCTGACACCTTCATGGTTTTCAGTTTGTTTTCCACCAGATGAATACTGAATCAGTATAAACTCTTCCTGACATGCACTGGCTCTTCTCATTCTTATTAGCATTGTCTTTAAGGAGCAAAACTCTAGTGCATATTCCCTGCACCTTGGGGTGGCACTTAAAAATTTAATACATATTGTAGAATATCCACAACTTGCTATTATTCTCCTTCAGGTCCACAGGCTATGTCCCAATGAGACAAATCTGTGATTTACCCAATAAATTATCATGACAAATCTACAGCCTCATGAATAATACATAGGATGAATGGGACAAGGATATCTGTTGCCATTTCTGCGGGTGTTACTAATAACCCATAAAGTCACTCCTCTGGGGATGCTGTTCTAAAAGAGCACAATGCTAAGGTTGCAAAGCATCTTTCTTGGCATGTAGAATTGCTGTTTATAGTGTAGGTTGAATTAGCCAGCACATAATCACAACACTCACAAAAAAAGGAGAAAGAGAAAGAAGAAGAAGAAGGAAAAGGAAAAGGGAAAGGAAAGGGAAAGGGAAAGAAAAAAAGAAAAAGAAAAGAAAAAGGAAAAGGCAAAGGCAAAGGCAAAGGCAAAGGCAAAGGCAAAGGCAAAGGCAAAGGCAAAGGCAAAGGCAAAGGCAAAGGCAAAGGCAAAGGCAAAGGCAAAGGCAAAGGCAAAGGCAAAGGCAAAGGCAAAGGCAAAGGCAAAGGCAAAGGCAAAGGCAAAGGCAAAGGCAAAGGCAAAGGCAAAGGCAAAGGCAAAGGCAAAGGCAAAGGCAAAGGCAAAGGAAAAGGAAAAGGGAAAGGAAAGGGAAAGGGAAAGAAAAAAAGAAAAAGAAAAAAGAGGCAGCATATCTTATTTCTGAGAAACAGAAACAGCCTTTGTGCTGGGAGGTAGGAGGAAAAATGATGGTCCCATAATATGCTTCTTGGCAAATAATCATTTAGGAGACATTAGAGAAATAAGTACAGTATGAAATAGAAGTGGCATTTTTTTGCCCTAAAGGAGATGTCTCTTATTCAGCAATGTTGTTGAATAAAATATGAACCACACAGATTTTTGTTTTTTACTTCTGTATTTTTATTAAAAATGTTCAGGGTTTACAGCTTAATAAATTGCCAAAAGAAAAAAAAATTATCTAGAGCTGATGTTGTTTCCATCCAATCTATACTACAGCAACTATAATGTCAGAATGCACAAATAAATTCATTTAAGCTTGTATTACTATGACAGAAAAGTTCCACTTCAAATATCTGACTCCTCCCTCTCCGAAGGCTATCAGTTCTCCTAAATTTAGTGCATGTTCTTGCTTCAGTATTGTCTGCATCTTGTTGCTCAGGACCTTTGTTTTATTCTGGGCTGCCTGCTAAAATGAGTGTGATTATTGTAACTATAGGGAGCCTCTTAATTAAGAACTAACACTAGCGTTCCTTCTTGGTGTGGGTAAAAGTTGCTGATTATGACTCTCTTTAATAAACCAGTGCTAGAGACAAGGAAAAGAGGGGTAAATTTGTCTCTTCTGTAACCTGTGGGAAACTGGGACCAGGCTAGCATGATGCCGGGTTTATTCTTTTCTTGCTAGTGGATCACTTCACAACCTCAGACCTGAGCAAGTTTTCAGATGTCCAACGCATTTATTTAATACACAGCATGCAAAGCCAATTTTCAGAAAGTGGGATCTAATTTGAAAAACCTTCCAGGCTGCCAGTTATGTTGTCCCAAACAACCCACAGCCGATGTACTGCTTTCTGGCCAGTTCTCCTCCATCTTCTGCTCTATTTAGATGAAAACTGGCCAAATTTCAACCATATGTGGAGATTGTGTGAGACAAAGAAATGGGATCATTGTTGTGGTTTATGCTTGAGCACTTGGCAAGCTTTATTCTAAATGTGACAGCACTGATCAGAAGATGTCCTGCATATGTATGTGTGTATGTATGAATATAGTATAAAAATACATAGTTAAAAATTAAGAAAATATTAAAGAATTATCAAAATATAAGTGCTCAAAAGTAATTTGCTAACCCCTTTCCCTTTCTTTTCTCCTCCAAATGTAGTGAGAATTGCTTTAGTATTAAAGGATATTTCAAGTTGGAAAGGACCTCAGTAGGTCATCTAGTCCAACCTCCTGCACCAGCTGTAGTGTCGTAAAATTTTCTTCTCATGTGGCAAATTTAATTGTGCTGGTTTCTGAGTCTACATAATGAATTTGAGAAAAGGAGGAACCTTGATGCCTTTTCTGATGTGACTGCCAGCCATAACCTGCTCCAAAACACGTCTGCAGACTCTTAACTCTTGTAGGCTAAGCTGGTACTGCAGAGTTCACAGTTGCTGGATATTAAGATTGAAAGTTTTAGTGTCTCTGAAAGACACCATGAAGAGCAGTACTCATTCAGCCCTTCTGTGTTCAGAAAGATTTTATTTTGTGAGAGTTTGAACTTTCTCCAACCAAAGAACAAACATGAAGAAAAACCTTTGGATAACTACAGTATCTCTCCAGGTTGTTTTGTAGGGAAGAGAGGCAAATTGCTGAGCCTTTGGCATCAAGTGGCCTGACAAAGCCTAAGAGCATAATTAGCCCAATCAAAATTGTAGGAGACAGACATTACTTCCTAATGTGTGTGAGCAACCTCATGATCAGATTAAATCAAAATAATAAGTGGACTCATCTAGATCTCCATGTCTCTGCTTTTTGCCCAGCACTAGCTGCTTAATTCTATTTGCAGTCTAATCACCAGTGTGTTTACTAAGGGAGGGGAGTATTTTTAAGTATCTAGAGAGTAAATTTATCAAAGACACATGTAAGTTCAAAACCAGAATCTGCTCACACCCAGGTTGAGCAGACAGGGTCAGGTGCATTAAAGGTATTAGAAGGATTAAATGTGCTAGCAGGCAGAAAGCCTAGAAGAGTTTTATTAAGATTGAGAGAGATGAATATTATTAAGCCTGGTGATCATACATGTCATTTTGGGATAAAGTGTATTAGAAATGGAAGCAAACATCATTAATAGCAGCTAGCAGAACAGTTTCATCTGCATACATAAATATTTTAGCCCTCTCTCTTCCTCTGGGTAGGTTATTAGAGAAATGCTGGGGGGAAAAAATAAAAAAAGAGGATAAAGCATTCACCCTGAAGGCATTCAACCGAAAAGAATGATTACAAGGTTAAGGAAGAAATAAGAGTTAAAGGCCAGACTGTGAGCACTTTGAAAGTAGAGTAATATTTGTGATATTAATATCAACAAGATTAGAGTCTGATTTTGCCATATAAAGGCAAAGTTTTGGAGTAGCTACATGTAGATGGGTTTGGTTACTGCCTTGTGAAGTCGGATGACTGGAAATGTGCTTGCAGTCATATCTTGGCCACTGACTTTAATGGGTGACTGGGATCAATTCTCTGAGGAAGTGATTTTCATAGATGACTGCCCAGAGACCTCCTCATCAGGGCTTTTGCTTGTGAGAAGCCTCAAGCAGCCACTTAAAGTAAATGGAGATACAATGTGTAAAGTTTGGGCTTGGTATCAACACATGAGAAAAACACACTGCTGGGATTTGCATGGGCAGTGTCACACCATAACAGAGTATCTCTCATGCCCAAATTGACTCCCCCCTCGAGGTACCATCTTGTTGAGGCTCTTTCCAGAACTTGTAATGGAGATGTCTCGCTTTACTCTCCTTGATGTGTCAGTATAAAGCCACTGCTTTGTCACTGTTCCAAAGCTTGAAAATTAGAGTTTTCTTTGCTATAGTGAAATGCAAATCAACTTTCCCAGGTTTATATCCACACTAATGCTGATTTTAGAAGTGGTAATAAACTGTTTCCTAAGAACCACCTTCTCTCTTCTCTGTCATGGAGGAATATCAGCTCAGAGTGATGCTGCTATACCTGTAGAGTCAAAGCTGGCAGGTAATTCATCATTCCGCACCAAGCTGGCTCATTAGAAACCCAGCAAACTAGATATTAACTAGCTCCTTTATATATTTCCCTTCATTCTCATTTCACAAAATTTCCTGTCCCTCTGTTTTGTCCTTTGTTGCTAAATTGCAATTATCGTGGATCTTTGATCTCTTCACCTGTGGGTGGCCCACTCATTCATCAGCACAGAGATTTTTTTTTAGACACTAAAATTCCAAGACTTTCTGCAGATTTAAAAAGCCTTTAAAGTTGGCACTTACCTGTAAAACAGCCACACAGGCTGCATCAAACTGGGGGAAAGGAGACAGGGCTTTGTCAGCTCAAAACAGTAAAAGATCATCAGTGACTTAAAAATAAGGTTTTATTTCAAGAAGAAATATGTGTTTGTTATTTTTTCCCCACTGCTTTACAAACTTTTGTTTGCACCTCTCTTTTTCTTTCTCATAAGTGGCAGTAACTTGATGGTCAGAAATGAGGATTCTACAGAAAATGCCAAAAATCACAAAGAACCTCTACCATGGGTTGTTAGAACCTCTAATTCTAAATTGAAGAATCTGCTGGACAATTTCCATCATTTTGTTCTGGTTATCTGGAGCATGTGCAATCTATCCAGAGCTTTCAGCTGGATTTACTGTGTGTGAACTGAATAGATAGGCAGCATGAATACAGCATGTCTGTTCAGCAATTCCCAACAGTGTGATACTTATTACAGATCCGGGGTATAGCTGATTTGCAAAGATAATACGAGCCTGCCTAGATTTTTCTGAATGTGGATCAGATCTGTTAAAACTATTGTGCTGGCTGGATATGTAGAAATCTCAGAAAAAAAGGAGAAAATATCCAAATTCTACCTGAGCTCACTTCTAGAACTTGCCTAGAATAATGGCTGTTTTTCCCTCAGTATCAGATTTAACACTTCTATTTTGAGACCACTTTCATTTTTCAGAACTCATTTTTACCTGCAGTGAGTTGTGTTTGGATCTACACCTTATAAAATATTCAGTTTTGAGAAGAATAACACAAAACCCAATATTGAATTCTGCTCTCTTCCAAATACTAAAATGAATGGAGGGAACATTTTTATTCTTATGAGAGATTTTTAAATTTATTTTTTTTCTTCATTTTTTTAACTGTTTGAATAAAACTTCATTTTTACACCAGCAATACCCAATGGTATTGCTTTAAAATTTTAATTGAACATGAGAGTTGCTTTTCATTCACACATTACCATGCCAAAGGGCAAAAGGGAGGCAGATCCGAAATTACCATACTTATGACAGATTGCTAATGAATGTGAAATGCCATCTTCTGTCAATTGTCTACAGCTCTATGCTCTGCCTTGGCCATTTCTAAATCCTTCCATGGGATTAGCCCTGCACTGCAGCAGTGCCAGCGCCAGCCAGATTCCTTATGTGGGGTTCCCTGGGATATCTCAGGCCTTTGGAAACTCGGAATTTCCAGTTGCAAATATTTTGTGCCTGGTTATGATACATTTAAGATTCATATTTGGTGAGGAGAGAGGGGAAATATTACAGTGAGAGCATAAATTGTCTTGTGCAATTGTATGAGATCTGTATCCAAAGCAGTGCATTGAATATTGACGCAGGAAATCCCGCCCTGTTGGACCTTAGAAATGCCCATTGGGTCTAGTGAGGCATAATTTGACCCAAGCATATGCAGATAGTTCTTATTATCAGGCAGAAGCAGTAGCACTGATATCTGAAGGAGTTTTCTAAAGCAGCATGCTTGGGAGGGAGTACCTTTAAAGTAATGTTCCATTGATGTCTAGACATAATAATAAGGGCTCCAGTAAGTTCTAAGCACAACCTCTCCCCTTTAAAGCTCCTAAAACTGAAGAGTTTATAGTATTTCTAGGGGCATGATACCTTTGTGAAGGCTGTAGTGCCATAGCTGCTGTTTTCTGTCTACGCCCAAGTCATTGCAGTGCTGGTCTCCTTGGCTTTGGATGCACAGTCCAGCCTGCTCCTGCTCTAGCTACCATTGATACTCCTGTGACTGGGCAGTTACCAACCAAAAGCAGAACATCTTTTTTTCCCCTCCTTAGTTTTCCATCAAATCCCTTAACCATCCCACTGGACAGCCACATATGTACTACCACATGTATGGTAGGACAGGGTTGGGGGCAGGACTGTGCAGCCAGGAATGGAGGACAAGACTTGTCCAGACTTGCTAGTCTTCTTATTACACTGTTGAGTTTGGAGCCACCCTAGCATTCCTATCTCCACAATCCAGAGTGATGACACTGACCTCAGGCCTGGAAAGACACGTGGTTGCAGAAAGGGAACTGGAGAAGGCTCGTTTGGCTCTATGAGTTGCCTGTGAACATTGATCAAGAAAGACAAAAACCTGCTGGGCTTCTGTGCTGATGGTGTCTGATAGAAGCACCTACCAGAGGGAGCAACAAAAATTTCACATTTTGCTTGGAAATGTTGTTCATAACAATTAGCCTTTCAGAAATGTCACCAGGTATAAGAATGAGGCAGGGTTGTGGGGGGTTTTTTTCAGTTCTAAGGCAAGTATTGTAAGGCACCCACCATCAGCCCTACTTTTCAGGCCATTTTTGCTAAGCTGCACTGTCTGCACAAGAATACCACTTTGTGCTTGATGACTTTGGGCAGCTTCATGCAGTAAGAGCTGTAATAAGGTGTGAAATAAAGATTTAGTAGCACAGCATTGAAAATGCAGTCTAGCAAAGGAGTTCATTACAGTTCCATTAAGATTGCACAGTTATCATCAAAAACAGCCAAGAAATGCAAAAAAAATTAAGGTATTAAGGTTCCTGGGGCAGCATTAAGTTAGTCACATTGTACAAGCAACATGTACTGTTTCTTGCTCTGGGCCAGATTGTACAATTCTCACTGTTAGCACAGTTGCCTCATTATAGTTGTAGCATATGAAGGTCTCATAAACCATCAGCCCATAGGATTAGGAGCTCTGTCTAAGCAAAAGTGCCTTTGTTCACTTTGGTGAACACCATCCATCTTTCACAGTCCCTCAGCTCTCAGTACAGCTGGGAGGTGCCAAGCAGAAGGAACTTAATCGGGTCAAACATTTCAATTTGTATCAGAAATTAATTTGAAAAGGAAAGAGCTGCTTGTGCATCTCTGAGGACAACCTTTTTGCTCCCATCAGCACTGGCTACCCTATTAATTTCTAAGTGTTTTCAGTCTTGGCCTCCAACAGAGTTTGAAATGGTGGAAGCATTTCATTTGTGCATTTTCTGAGCTAAGAAAATTTTTCAGAGCCAAAATTCTGAAATGTAATCAGTTCAGAGTAGACATATTAACCCTGCCATAGATTTCTTCTCTGGATTTCATAGCATCACAGAATGGTTTGGGTTGGAAGGCACCTTAAAGATCACCTAGTTCCAACCTCTCTACCATGGGCAGGGACACCTCCCACTACACCAGGCTGCTCATAGCCCCATCCAACCTGGCCTTGAACACTCCCAGGGAGGGACATCCACAGCTTCCCTGGGAAACCTATGCCAGTGCCTCACTGCCCTCATAGTGAAGAATTTCTTCCTAATATCTAACCTAAATCTAACCTTTTCCAATTTAAAGCATTACCCCTTGTCCTGTCGCTACAAGCCCTTGTAAAAAGTCCCTCCCCAGCTTTCTTGTAGTCCCCCTTCAGGTACTGGAAGGCTGTTAGAAGGTCTCCTCGAAGCCTTCTTTTCTCCAGATGGAACAACCTCAACTCTCTCAGCCTCTCATTTCCACAGGTAGATGTTTTGAAATGTCAATTTTTTGTTCAAAACTGGAATGGGAAACATTTTACCTTTTGCAATAGATTTCATAGGCTGGGAAAGCTGTTTGCAAATCATGAAGCTTTTCCAGGAAAAAAAAACCCCTATGCGTCAAGTTTCAAGAAACATCTGGAAATTTGGCTGTGATAAGCAGTATATCACTACTTCTCTGTTTCATTCTTCAGTCTGTGTTTCTGTCTGTCTGTCCTTGCTATGCTATAACTCTGAAAGAGGAGGTCATTCAATGTTCAAATAAATGTCTAAATGTAGTCATCAATTTTAAACAATTTCATTCACTTAGGTGCCAAACTTTTCAATATCCACCTGTCTTCTTTGTCCTTATACCTTACCTCTCGCAGGAGTAATAAGAAAACTAATTCCCAGATACAAGAGACTAAAAGCATCTGCAGCAACACTTCATTTGTGGGGAAAGCACGACTGTATTGCCCAGGAGAGTTTAGCTGATATCTGGTTCTGTCACAGATCTCCCTTTTGTCTTTGTGCAAGTTCTTTGACATCTTCTCCCTGCTGTTCTGTGAAAGAAACACAATTTTTGCGTCAGCTATTGAGGTTTTAGATCTGTTGCACAGGAACTGGGTAAATATTATGGCATTAGTTTCTGATTTTGAGGGGTTGCGGGTGTCTCTAAGCCCCATGTGGATACCAACCACAATCACAAATATTGCCTGTTCAGAGAATTAGCAGGGAAATATGTGCAATCTTCACTCTGAAGTGAAGGCTACCAAACTGAGGCTATAGAAATTTAATGTATTCAAGCATTGCAGTGCTGTGTCTAAGAGGATATGATTTAAGGTAATGCAGCTTAACACAGCATTATACACTTGCCAGAATGATTTTCCTTATAGTTATAGTCCTGGTTTTAAATGACAGTACATGAAGACACATCTTGAACTATCCTGACCAAAAGTTTTTTTGATAAGTAGCTGGTGCAGTGACACAAGGTACCACTGACCCAAGCTCTGCAGGGACAGCTTGTCTGCCTTGTATGTTGGGTCATTACTGTGGGCTGGTAAAGATGATGGCTTGAGTCATAAATAATGTTTTGGGCTGGGCACTGCTTCTCTGTGTCCAGGTGCACAAGAAGGGAGAAAGTATCTACCTTCCCAGCTTCACTGGTGGTGTTTTGAGATGTGTTGGGGAGTGAGGTGGTGACTGCAGGCTTGGAGGCTCTGTAAGGGCAGGCAAGCTGTCCTCTGTGGTACCAGTTGCACCAGTAACATCATAAAAGGGGGATACAGACCTCTGGGAAGCACATCTCCAAGCCACTGTTAAGCTCCTGACTTTCTAAGTCATAGGAACTGAATTTGGGCAGGAAAGTTGCCAAGAGACTGATGAGTCTCTTGCCTGGCAGTGTTGGATGCCCAGCTGCCCTAAAGGAGTGCAGTTTTAGGGGGAAGCTTCCCCTGCAGCAGGGCTCATCTAAGTTGTTCCTTTTACAGATAGTGTTGGGGCTGGGATGCTGGCATCCTACTGCCACTCTCTAAAGTCTAGAGAAGTTTGCTTTCTGCAGAGAACATGATAACCCCCTGCAAAACCATAGTCCTTTTCAAATTAACAGCCCTCACAGTTTGCATCCAAACCCAATGGAATATTAATTATGACCAAAAGTACAAATGTAGCAAACAATTCTTTTGGAAAAAGTGATTTATCTGCCTAAGCAGCATTATTAATTATCAGTTTATCAGTAGCTTGACATAAAACACATAATTATCTCAGTGAATCATTTAATAATTAGGGCACAAGTTAATTGCCATCATTCACCAGCTGAATAAAATCTCCATGAGGCAAACAATGGGACCCCAGTGGGGTAGAGATAATTTTAACACAGTTCTTCAATTAATAATGTCAAAACTATAAAACCAATATAATTACAGTGGTCAACAGGAGTGTGTGTGTGTGTGTGTGGGAATAAGAGTTTCAAAAAACTAATGGCAGTAAATTAGCAAAATGTAATGATTTTCCAAAATACTTGTGTTCTGAGGAAAATTATAGTCTGAAAAGAGTAAAACAAAAGAGAGAACAAAAAATTGGAATGGAATAGAAATAACTGGACATCTCTGATTTATTCTGAGTAAATCTGTGGAGAAATAAATGCCTGGTATTTATGGGCTTTCCATAGGGACAAAAAAAATTTATGTGTAGTTTGGGAACTGAACCACTTCTCAAACTGATGGTATTAACAACAAGTATTCTGAAATAATGAATTAGCTCTTCCCTGCCACTAAGTACCACCTTCAGATATGAAAGTTTCTGAAAACGGAATGTTTAGGAGATCCTTTTCCTTTTTCTTTTAAGTTTTGTATCTTGAAACTGCTTCATGGTAGCCAGATTTATTTTTTTTTGTTTTTTTTTAATTCATTCAGACTAGAACAGTACTTTAAAAAACAACAGCTGGGATTAAGGAAAGAACTAGCACATGATGCCAGGTTGTCAGTAGCTGCAGAGACTGCAACACAGAGCACACCAGGAAGCCATGTTCCTCCAGATCACCTCTCTGATCACATCTGATTCCCTGTGTCCCCATTGCCTTTGGCTTGAATTGACATTTGGTAATGACACAGCCAGGTACTCTCAGTTCAACTGGCTACTCAGAAGAGAATATTGGAGCATTCAGTTTATTTTATTACCAGTGGTTACACTCCCATTCTGGATAGGCAACAAATAAAAGAAAATTATTTAGATGTATGCAATTTATCTTTCAGTATTTAACATGAGAGTGAGATCACCCCGATGTCTGTACTCAATGGAAGAAAGAGGCAACCTCAGAGAACCCATGTGGGCTGCTGGTAATCCAACATCTTTGATGCTGGTTGCGTAATATGGCTCAGCTGCTTATAATGCTCAATCAAGTATCAGGTTATATGGACTGAACTCAGGCAAGAGGATCTAGATCTGATTAATGGGAGATATTTCCCACTGACACCAATTTGGAAAGGAAATAGTTGTACGTCAATCAGCAGCCTGGAGTTTTGTTGCACCACTTTTGCTAAATCACAGGTAACTCCACTGTATCTCCTTCTCCTACCACTTATTATTTGCACTTCTATCCTGAGCCAGACTGGGACTCATCATGTAAGATGCTGTACAAACACAGGGAGGGAGGGAGATAACACAGAGGGATAAAGCAGATGAAAGGAGCGCTTGCTTTTGAAATGACCTGTCTGGGGTACTCTGTCATGGTGCTGGAACCAATACACACCTCTGTCCTGCTCAAGGTGCATTCAGGTATGTCAGCAATATGAAAGATTTCTCATTGTGAGTAGAGATAGCAGAATCTATCACTATTAATTGGACTGTTTGTGAGAAATCTTCTAATTTTCCTTTGCCTTGTGTAAAGGTATAGAAAGAGAGAGACAGAAGGAAAGAGACTATAACAACAGAAGTTATTGAGGCTGGGTCCAATTAGACTACTTGCTGATATTTTAGGTAGGAGTGATAAATGTGAAATGTAGACAGAATGTTAATAATCTAAAACTGGCCTTAACATTTAAATCACAGTACTAAAATTCAGGCTGGGTCAACCTGTTTCAGACAAGAACTTTCCTTATAAAAATCCTCAGCCATCTGCAAAATAGACCCTTTACAGAGGTGATGGTGTATATCTAGCTGTGAGAACTGGAAGTCAATGAACAACGGGTGCTTGCTGGCTAGTGACTGTGAAATTACCTCCTCCTCGGGTGGAACTTGTCTTCTTGGCAATAGCTTTAATGACAATAATAATGATATTAACACCAGTGACTAATTAACATCTAGCTGGTATTGGAAGACATTTCCATTTTGTGATGACACTGAAGATTTAAAGATGAGTTCAAGTGGGTTGGATTGCTCACTCTTAAATGTGATGGGTTAACAGTGATGATACTGCAAACAAGTATGTGATGCTGTGAGTTTGCTTCCCTTGGCTCACTCTAAGAAAACTTGAGCACAGAATGGGTAAACAGTCTAGGAAAGACTGGTCCAAGTGAAAGTATTGTACTGTGAATCAAAAAAGACTGGAAAATCATACAGGGAGAATAGCTATCTATAGTTATTGCGAGGCTCTATTAAGAGGGATCCCTCAAGCTGCTGTCCTGAAAGTGTTCAATGTTTTTAACAGTTTGGGTGTTGGAATAAAAGTGTGACTATTAAGCTGTGGCTAATGTTGAATGAGGAGAGACTGCAAATGTGCTGGAGAACCAAGTGGAAACATGATTTGGAAAAGGAAATAGTATGCAATTCAGCAAGATGAGTGTAAGGCACTCTGCCTGATGGGAATAATCTGTGGTGCAAACATAAAAGAGAAACAATTTAGCTAGGTAGTGTTTCTAGGGAGAAAAACAGCGGAGGTAGAGAGGATAACAAATAAAGAAGATTCAGACCATGTAAATAACACAGATCTCATTCTAGGACATAGAATAGGAAGGTTTCTTGCAGGCTGTTTAAGATAACCATCCTTGGTACTCAGTAAATCCTCACAGGGGTGCCAGGAGTTAAGTCTGGTCATCATATTTCAGTTGGTGCAGAATTTGAGAGCCTAGAAAGTACTGAAAATGTGAAAGCTACTGCCAGAAATGTTTAAAGAAACTAAATGTGATTAGCCTGGGGAAGAGATAGCCAAAGGCAAGCATGTACCTAACGGTCTGCTATGTGGAAGAAGGGAGGAAATTGCTCTTCACACTCGTGAAAAGGATGAGAGGTAATGGGCTTAAATTGTAGCAAGAGGTATTTAGGTTAGACACTAAGAAAAGCTTTCTAACATTAAGGTAGTTAAATACTGGAAACAGTTGCATGGGAAGGATGATGATTTTTCATTGCTGAGGTCTCGGGGAACTGGCTAAGCACATGAAGGTCTGATGGCAGTGGGGAAGTATTGGCAGGTCAGGGGGGAGACTATGATGCTCTCTCAGGATCCCTCCCTTTCTCTCCTCTGTGATTCAGTCATCCAGAGCAAATGTCAATTCTGAAAATGCTGGGAGAAACTTCTTCCTGCAGAATTTGTGGTCCCTCTTTTGCATTTCTGAAGGCTACAGCTCAGCTCTTGGGTGTTCATTCCAGAGTTGTACTCAGGAAGTTTTCTTAGTGTGGCAAAGCTTCATCAAGTGCCCATGCGTGTAGATGGGAAAATTAGCTAGCTAATTAACTGACAGTCACAAACAGGTTGGAAAGAGCACAGAAATCAGCCACCTTGGAAAAGCATATTGATGCAGGCTTATATGTTAACACCTCCACTGGGACCATTTTGTCAGTGTTGGCACAGGGCAAAGTGAGCCAGTTGGGGGCATCATGTTCAGCACCCTCAGATTTGCTTCTCCAAAGCTGGGAACCCTGACAATCACCCAAAGAAGCCATAACTGTCTGTATCCAATGTGCAGAAGATTAAAATCTCCATGTCTGAGAACCAAATACAGATGCATTCACTCAGAGAACAGCATTGACACCCTACCAAGCCCTCATTCAGCCATGTGTGATTTCTCCAGGAGGGGGAATATGGGGAGGAAACAAAAACTATGGATCTGGGATCATTAGATCAAATTCTTGTCTGTCTGAAATATAATCAGTGTTATTCCTAAAGAGTTGCTCATCTGTCATTCAGGTTTTGTGTTTAGAGGATGGTAATTAAGTGCTATTAATATGAAAAACTCATTGAGCTGATCACTGCTTGTGCATGATTTGCACAGGCATTAACCTAGTCTGGCTTGGTCCATGAGTACGATTCAGTTATGCATGTAATAATAATGATGATAACTACAGTAAAAATAATATAGAGAGCACTTATTTCTTGAGCAATAGATATATATTTATAAATGTATATTGTACTATGTTAGAACTGTTTGAGAAGTTAATTTTTTCTTGTGGAATTCTGAATTAGTCTTCTTTTCAAAGAGATAAGCAAGTCACTTTAATTTTATTTTTAATCCTGCTTTCAATATTTTTCTCAATTCTTCCACATCCTTTTTCTACTTTTGCAGGCTGTTTTCCAAGGTCCTCTTTCCCTGGTTATTTCTTAGGGGAAATGATCTTGAAAAATATTATGATTAAAAGGAGACAAAACAGTACAAAATCATGGGGAAAGAAAAAAATATAAACAACATATCCAAATTATTTTTCAAGTAAGGGTAAAAAACAAGATAAAGTCTTGTGTTAGAATGGCCAATTAAAAAAAAGAATTTCTAGGAAAACTATGACTAGTTCCATAATTTCCAGATATGAGTTCTCCGTTATATACTTGGGGATTAGAAGAATCCCAAACTGTTTCTTACAGCATTGTAAAGCAGATACTTCTGAAGTGGAACTTAGCAGTTTCCAACTGTTTGTTACTGTGCCCTAATTTAAGATCAGAAGACAATACCAAGCTGAGCTGAAACTGCAAGACTACATGGGAAGCAAACTAAAATGTTATTGGTGCTAAAACAACACCTGATCTGTAAAAATACCCAGACCAAAGGTTGCCCTGCCTCCTTCCCTCCAAATTCTTTAATCACTGCTTAAGTAATTAAAGCCACTTTCACTTTCCATCCCTCAAAACCCCTTGCTCCAAACCATGAACCTACGATTACTCCCAGGCTTAAAATTTTGCAGGTGCTTCTGTGCTTTACTGAACTGAAGAAATAAAGAGCATTTGACATCTAGAACTATTTCTGCAGTTAATAACAATATGTGATATCCTACAAGAACATTCATATCCATCTTGCTTGGATAGAAGACAACGCAAGCTCCAGGGAGAGAAATCTTACTGCACTAATATCTTAGGTAGTTGCAGAGTAAAGCAGTGAAAAATACTGGCACAGCTAATGCCTCTTTGTGCAATTATTCCCACTTTTATAAGTTTGCCCCAGTGTGAAAGTTTTCTTCTTTAAAATGGGCTTGCAAAGATAATCCATTAATTCAACAGCACTGGAAAGTTAACATTTTTTCCCTTCATTAGCAAGTTCAAAATTGCATTTTATTTCCATTTTGATGAGGTTTTTATGAGTTAGAAGAGATGAAGTTGAACCCCAGGAGCTTAATGGACCCAGAAAGATCGCAGATATAGGATTGAATTCAATGAACCGTGAGGAGTTTAGTAAATTAATTAAATTTAAGAAAATAATGATTTTTTTGTCTGCTGGATTAAAAATGCTAAAATGCAATGAAAAGTTAATTTAATGCTAAAACTTTTTCCCCTAAATTTATTTTGCATTGGTATTAAATAACTTTTGCAAAGCTCAAAATGTAGTGAAAAAAAAAAAGAGGGGAGAATACTTATTACTAAACTATTTTCCAATTCCCTACTGCATCCTGAAATTATTTCAGTCCAAGGACTGTCATTCAGAGGTGTGAATAGCCTACTGTGGGGTGTCTGTATGGATTCCCAGACCCACATCTCCCTTGTAGCTCTTCTTTGCTTGGTGTTGTTGCAGGAACTGCTCAGCTGCTGATCTCCTTAAGTTCATAGTCCAATATGTGCACACGTGTCTCTGATGCAAAGCCCTGAGGCAGTTCATAGAGCTACAAGACATTCTAGGGTCAAAAACTATATTTTCCCTTTCCAAGTGAAAAGGCTGAAGGGTTTAAATTTGCTTATTAATCTTTTTGTGTGCCACCAGTAGGCTGGGTTGTAACCTCTGGCATAAGTTTCTTCTCTGCTTGGTTCTATCCAGCATCAGCCCTTTGAGACATTTCTTACACTGTATTGCAGACAAATGAAAAAATCCAATCTCGGGGACTGTCTCCAGGCACTTTTTGGAGACTGAAAAAAAAAAAAGTGGCAGGTCCCTGAAAGAAGCATCAAACTACTGCATGACTCTTACTTGCTACCCTACTCTCCTTGACCTAACCAGATGTGTGAAACCAGCACATCAGTGAACATGTTGGAACAATAGCTACTTTAATTCTCAGTACCTTGGTGCTTTTCTTTCTATTTTCTCTTTTCACACATGACATCAGACATTGCAGAGCCAACTCTTTCCATGTCAGCTGTGTGAGCTGTAACAAAGCAAACAACACAGATAATTCCAACAATTAATGGGAGAGTGTTGGTGTCACTGTAGAAACAGGCACAAGAAAACCTGCCAGAAAGAAAAGCCAAAAAAATAATTTTGAAAAAGCAGAATTAAGTCAATTTCCCTTCCTGCTTTCCTTCGTCAAGGTAATACCATTGCAAAGAGTGACATTTCAGAAGCCTGCCATTATTGATGATATGACAGATTCAAATGTGGCCATTGGAGGAATATGACTTTATTCTGTATCCAAAAACAATGCATGAATTTCCTTTAAAAGAAAAATTGGCTTTGTCTTATGATTAATGACCTGCCACTCAACAGCAGCTAACCAATCTTCAAGGCATGGCATCCAACAGAAAATTAATCAGTGAATGAGAACTGGTGTGACCAAAACCAGAGAGGAAAATTTTGAAAGCCTATCAGCAGAATTATGAGTTGAAATCAATCAAATGGTATCTTCAACTCTGATTGACAGTCTCCACACAGCATTGCTCTTCAGTTGTGCTCAATTAGAGAGATGGGCTCCAACGTCATTTGATGTTGCAGAAATCCTACAGAAACCACCTAGGAACTATGATATTTGACCATGAATACCAGGTATCACTGAACTCACAATGCTCAGGGACTGTGTGTTCATATGGCATGAGCTGCTGTTAATGACTGGAGGTGTGCTCGTGCTTCTTGAGTAGATAAAATGATTACACACTTTAAAATACGTGCAAGAGATGTGGTAGAAGATAACAAAATATGTAAAATAAATTATGTAAGGTTTAATTAATTGTTTATGGATGAAGGGGGTGTGATTTGAATCTATTGGATGTGGACTTCTGGCTGCCTGGATCTCACTGTGCATTGCCAGTCATGGATGCACCATACCAAACTTAGTTCCTGTCATTCTGCAGGAGCAGCAAATCCAGAATTGGATTTGCCTCTGGTTCAAAGCAGCTGAGAGATTTCGGTTTTCAGTCTTGGGATTCTGTAGTAGTCACTTCTTGCTAAGTTCCTCATGGAATAGATGTAAATGAGCCAAAGTAATTTGATTTCTATCTGTAGCCAGTGAAAGGTGAAGAATGAAACAGAAGTTGCTGACAGTTACAATTTAGTTGTCCTTGACATTAAAAAAACCCTTTTCCTCTGTTCTTTTTTTCCCCCATCAAAACAAGGAACCCTTTGCTAGCTGGCATCTTCTCCCTGAAAGCGACTTGCAGAGCATGGTCAAGGCATCTCTTGGCTCTCTGGAGCACAAACCCTTCTCTGGACCCTTGGGACCCTTGTTCTGGAGAGCAATTTTACCTGCTGTTTGAACAGCTGATTGCTGTGTGGGCAGCGGCATGTTTGTGATCTCTCAGTGTGGATCATGAGGCACTGAGTCCCATTAGCCCCTCCCAGTCTATTGAGGAGGAAGGAGAATGCCCCCTGCATTCAACAGTGGATAGACTGTTGAGAAGGTGAAAATGTCCCTCTTCCTAGCCACAGTCAGTGCACTGCCCTTTACCAGATGCTGACTGGCTTACTCTAGATTCACTATTGTGAACAGAGTGCATTAAGACTGTATTTTCTCATTGACTCCTACTGTTAGGGATTTAAAGCTCATGCCCTCCCCAGCCAAAATCTTTATTTCACTTGTGTCTGTTCTTTTGAGCAGAGAGCTGAGCTGCAAAAATTACAGCCTCCAGGTCTGTGTGAGGAAAAGCAGTGTTTGGTTTTTGCTGTTTTCCACTTCAGTCTGTGGCATGGCACAGTGTCAAACTCGGTGACATGGTCAGTCTCAGCTGCACAGTGCTGGGCTGCAGCAAAGCTCAGTTGGAGCTGGGCATGTCTAAGCTTGTAGTTTCTTCTAAGTGAAAGTTGTTTGCAATTCACTGTTTTTTACCTGATGTCTTTTGCAACAAAATGTATTGCAGAACAACATCCCAAAGGAGGCAGAGCTTCATTCCAGAGGCTGGGGTCTTATACAACTTCGCAGAAGTAAGAGGCTTCCTTCTCTCCTTTTGTCATTTGTCACAAACAGGTGGCTTGTGACCTCCCATATGAGAAAGGAACTGAAAAAGTCAAGGACACAGACAACTTGTTAATTCTTGTGGAAAATATGAGATCACTGATGCAAAAAACAAGTCCTCCACAAACAGCACCTTTTCAAGCCTTATAAAATAATAATAGTTCGGAAGATCCTGTTTCTACATGGTGTTGAGAATCATGGAACTACTCCCCAGAATGAGCATATTAAAACAAATTGTCTAATATCTTACATCAAATCAGTACTTTAATTGCTGCAAAGAGCTTTGAGGCACTGTGTGGCAACTTAGAGAATGTTTCTGGGCTCAGTTTCTGAATTCTCTTTGATAGTGGGAACTCACTGTGTGGATCCCTGTTCTTTTAAACACTCTGTAAGAGAATGCAGAGCTTTTTCTTTTTTGGGCTCTCATTTGTCTTCCAGCTGAGCCAAAACTAGAGAGAAAGGTGACATTTTTACATTGCTAGAGCAAGACTGGTACAAGGCTAGCAATGAGGATGATGAACTTTGATAATCAACCATTAAAATGAAGCCTTCTTGACAACAAAATACCTTAACTCAAGCTGAACCATTCTTTGAAGTCTAGACTCTTGAGTTAGTCAGAAGAAACTAAACAGTGAAATTTTAACTGCTTGTTAAGGTTTGTCAGGGAATGCCATAACTATAGATACGGGACATTAAAAATACTCTTTTACCAGCCATAATTGAGAAGGTTTGAGTAGGGAAGGTACTATTCAGAATGGAGTACGTTTCTTGGTCCCTTCTGGAAATCTGATCTAATATGCAGAAAATACTCATGGCACAGCTTGTGATGTCTAGGAAACTGAGGAAAAGAAATGCATGGAAACACACGATATCCTGGCAAGAGCTCTGTTTTCTTGTACTAGCTAAAGCAAGAAGGTCTTGAGGTATCCATATGCTTCCTTTAATGCATGCCTTCCAAATAGGCCACCTCAGAATCAGTATGAACAGAGTCTGGAGAAGGATTGCCTTTCAGGTTTGGGGAGTCTAACTGAGGCAACTTGACTGTCAGATCCCTTTTACACAAAAGAGTAACAAAGTCCAGAAATAGCAGCAAAGATGCCAAGGAAAGATCCATAATTACTTTCTACTTAAAGGATCTTGGGATCAGCTGAATGCCACGCAGATATGAGTTCCTTAGCTGTGGAGCATTGTGGGCGCTGTAACACATTGCTGAGAACCTAAGCACAGTAACTCCTGCTATTACATGCAAAGGTGGTTTGAAGTCATCTCACAAAATGAACAGGAGCACTTCTTTTCTACTGTAATGCTGGTCTGGCTTCCTCAGTCTTTGCAGATTAAGCATGTCTGTCTGCCTGGTGTGCAAAGACTTCCAGAGGGGAAGTTACAATATTACCACAAGACATTTTCTTCTTATCAGCGCAATGGCCACATGATAAATTGCATTCATCCCCATTCAGGTTAAACTGAAAAAAGAGCTGGGGTGTGAGTTTCACATCTCACTTTAGTTTTCCCTCTTCTGCCTTCTGAACATTTACTCACAATTCTAATGTACTGCAGTCATGGAGGTTATGCTCTGTTTCTGACTCTGCTTTTATTTTCCAGGTGAAGAGTAGGAAAGCAGTTTTTTTGAAGCCATTTATTTATTTTCAAGTGCACCACTATCTTCCTGCAGAGTGAGAAGTAATAGGTAGAAACTCCAATAGGCTATTATCAGACTAATACTGAGAATAAAATGGGATGGATAAAGCTTTGATGGAGTCCTGAAAGCATCAATAACTATTTGTAGTTTAGAGTTATACCTGCAGAATACCCAGATCTCTCTGAATATGTTACAATATCTACCATGACCCCTACCACTCAGTCCATCAGGCTTTCTTAACAGTGAGCAAGATTTTGCAGTGAAGAAACAGGCCTGTCTGTCATTGGAGTCATTAGGAGTTTGACTAGTCTATGGCCAGTGGGACTTGGTTTAAATTCTCCAGGTACAGAAAGCAATGGACCTGGCATCCTCTTGTGCTGGTGGCCCTTGGGATGAGGGAAGGAACTCAAAGATACATAGCACAACATAACACAAATCATCCAAGACATGAGCAGCAGGGACAAGCTATAGTCAGGGCTTGAGAGCTTGCCCTCATTTTCTTGTTATGGATTTTCTTCTTATTGGGCTAATCACTCACAAGCAGACAGCTGCCACGCTCTGGGGTCAGGCCTTTCTGCCCTCCTGGGAAGGTAAACCAGCCACATCTGCAAAGGAGAGGGACTCGCAAGACAGATGCTCTGTATGTGTCAGTGGTTCCTGAGCCTGAAGTTTGTCCTGGGACAGAGCAGAGGGTGATGGGCACAGAGAAACCCTTGTGATAGGGAGTCAAATAGGGGTCAGTTGCCCATACAGGGACAAAAGGGTATATCACATATTTGCAAAATGACCTCCCAGGCTCTTTCTTGCTCCATCCTACAGCAGTGGTACTGCTCTCTGTCCGGTTTGGCTCATGCAGTGGCAGTGCTGGGGTAAGAAGACACTCTTTAGAGGTGCATCAGCAGGGCAAGCCTGTCCCTCTCCCCATCCTTCCTGTCCCCTTGCAGCGCTTTGGATGTGTCAGGGAATAGCACAGCACTGGACACTGTCCTGGGGCCAGAGGAACCCTGTCTGTCCTTGGGCAGTGAGGACCTAGGCCCCAAGGAGAGGGAAATGAACTGTTAAGTTACATGCAGCACACTTTCAGCTGCTTTTTATATTCCATACCCCAGTGCTTTATCCAAAGTAATTTAAATGTCTCAAGGTCTGATGCCCCCATCGCTTTTCCTGGCACATTATTTTGTAGGCTAGCTCATCTCACCATTTGCATTTTTCCACGTGAAATTCAGAAGCAATTTCCCCTCCTTTCCAATCCCTTAATTTCACTGAATACTTTGCTACATACTTCCCCTTCCTTCCAATGTCTCCTGCCACTCACCCCAGCTCCTCTCTTGTTCCTTTGTATCTCCCAAACAGGACATGGCACCTAGAGTTTTCGAAATGCTTCAGCAAAGGGGGGTGGGTTGTTTGCTTAGAATTAGCTCTTTGTTATAGATCCGTGGCTAGGGCACTAATCCAGGTTAGAAAACCACAGACTGCTCTGCCACCTGCTTCCTGCATCCCACTATTTACTTCCCTGTTCCTTACCACCTGTATCATCCATAAAGTATTTCAGAAGGGAACTGAGAAGAAAATTCAGAGGGTGTAGAGGCCATGGCTCTGGGATCCATAAGTATGAGGACCCCACTCACACCATCTAGCACTTTGTGTGCCAAGAACCTCTCTTCCCTTTTTGTCTAGAAAGATATTCCAGACATCACTACTTTTGCGCACATAATGAATGTTTTTTTGGGGTCTGACTCAATCATTAGAGAGGCTACTGTTTTCATAGGATTTGGATGAGCCTTTTACAGTAAAAATCAACATAGGAAGCATGTCCATGTAGTTTTGGCACACGGATTTTTAAAAGAGTAAATGAAACAATCAAAGCAAATCCTAGAAATTATGGAAATGATGTCGAGCAACAGGGACTATTGATTTCAATAGTGTTGTATGGAAATGAGAAGGGCCTATAGGCAACCTGCGACAACCAAACAGATTAGTGTTATTTGCAAACTGTAATGGTATCCAAATGCTTTTTTTTTATTAGGATCCCTTGAAACAGAGATTGCAGTGAGTTTAGGACTATGAGCATTTTAGGCATGCTATAACCTATGGGTTTAATAACAGTAAACGGCTCTCTCTGGCTGATTTAAAACGTACTTGTCCCATAAACGTATGGTGGATGGTTTTAATTAACACCTCAACAAAAGCAATTTTTCAGGTGGGGGGACTGAAGCGTGGGCTGCATTTAAAGTTATATCTGGCAAAAGGAAATATTTTTTGTACTTGTACTTCTCAGAATATAATTTGTCACTGGAACACATTGACACCAGACATCATGCACGAGAAGGATTTGGTAGGAAGAACAGTAATATCTTGACAACTTATATACCCTCTACTGCACATCCATAGGGTGGAAAAAGAAAGTGGTAGGATATCGATCCTCATGCTTTAGGGCACAACACCTCTTATTATTGAAGGCTTGGCCAGAATATGTCTCTGTATTTCAGTTTTAATTTATAGGTCTCCAAAAAGCTTCCTTTGAAGCTGCCAGTGTTTCAGAGGTAGGAACACAGGAAACAAGGAGTCCTACTCTGAGCCAGATGGCAATTTGCATTTGGTGGGAACTCCATTTCCTTGGGGAAAAATATAAAGAAAGAAATCAGGACATTTGTGGTGCTTCTTGCAATGCAGTCTAGCCTAACATATGGCCAGTGCTGCAGCATCCATTGGATTTGCACATCCTGGAAGAGAGCACATCCTACTGAGGAACATAGTCTTGGGGAATGGGTGTTTGAATTAAACAATTTACTTCTGAAATGGCACAGGGAAAGCATATCTCACATGGAGACTTAGGAAAAAAATTTAGAACTTCCATCTAGTTTAATGCTTTAGTTTGTTCTTGGCAGTTAGTAAGCTTTTCCTTTTTTTTATTTTTGCCTATTACCAATGCTGTTCTGTATCACAAATAGTTCTTTTCTTTGCAGTCTTAATTTCCTGCAAGAATCTGTAATGAGCAAGCATTTTTTTCTCGGCCTTCACATTGCTTGGTCAAACAAGTCAAATTTCATGAAAGATGTAGACTTCATTGTTCTTGCCATCTCAGGAACCTATGTTTTAGACAGGTTTCTGAGTCATTGCTTTGAATACACTCATAGGACACTGTGACCCTTCTTTTTCAGTCATCTACTTATTATCTTTGGCTATTAAAATCCAAATCAAACTCAATCATATTTGGAAGTCATAAGGGAAAGGGATCTAATTACTATACAAAGAGAAAACTCAAGTTAAACACCTTGATTTGGCTGTCAGGCCCTCTTGGGGTGCCTAGTGAAACCATGTATGTCAGGTTGAAAAGAAAAGTGAAGCAAATGCAAGCCAGCTGTCTGGAGAGTTTATAAATGGTTACTTGCTCTTGATAAATCAAACAAGCAAAATCATCTTCTATAACATTATCTTAAAAAGAAAGAAAAGGTGAAGGATTTTGCCCATAACAGTCTCTACAGTTATAGGTTTGAATACAATGGGGATACCCTAATGATACCCAGAAACAGGATAAAAACAAATGGGATCACTCCAAGAAACAAGGGAAAGGAAATACTGTTTGTATTTCTAGATATTGTCCTTCTTGGCACCTGTTTGAGCTACTACCATGGCTCAGACTACTGTATCATCTGAGTAAGGTAAGGCAATTTGGGTGAGTGCAGGAAATGTTGAAGGCAAAGCAGGTGGAGAAACCTGCACAGTCCTCAAAGCCCATTTGAAATTTCTGGTAGCGCAGAACAGGATGTAGAACAAAGGAGTACAGATGCATGGATCCATGGTCATGTTAATATTTGCAAATTCAAAACAAACAGGAAACTCTAATTACATTAAAAAACAACAACAAGGGAACGCAATGGTCTGAAACCAGAATTTCTGTCCTTGGCTTTCATCTTGCTTACTTCCAGCTTCCCGTAATGGAGCAGTTCAGTGTTACTCTGGAACCCAGGAGAGTTCAATTCAGGTTATAACTGACTCTCACCTCTATGACATGGTCAATTTACTTGTTCTTTACTTGTTATGGAGATAATATTAACACTTCCTCTCTCTTTTCCATTTGGATGAAAATTCTTTGTGTGTATTACATATCTTATTGTTCCTCTGCTTACACCTGGGCACAAGGAGAGTCTTACCTTTGTTAGGACATACTTTTTCTACTTTATTGTTTTTTTACACCAGTACTCTTTTGGAACTTTCCAAGGAGTTTTGTCATCTATTGCTGCTAAAAACATAGTGTTATGACATTTACTAGTGAAAACATAACTTCCTTTCTCTGTGCACCTGTACATTTCCATTTAAAATACACTTGTTTTAAATTACAGTTGGATCATACCAAGAAAGTCAATGGGATTTCTCTTCATGGAGAATAATCAGACCCACTTGTTTTACCTTTTTATAGGGATGATGGAGATGTAGCTGTGTCAAAATCAAAATGGGGATACTGTTTCAAGGCACATCTAACAAGCAGGCAGAAATGAAGGAAAACTATTTGGTGGAAACTGCTGAGAGAATTTATACAGGAATGCACAAGACATGCATATCTAGACCTCCAAAAATAACTGCAGGAGTTGTAATGACCACCAAGCATCAAGACCATGGGTTTATGAGCCATATCTCCATTTTATTCTAGCGTGAACAATCATTCAACTTGTACCCAATTGCAAGTTGTTGTTTTCAGATATTGCCAACAGAGAACAATGTGGGTACATATTCTATGTGCATGTCAATAAAATCTATTTAGAATACGTTTTAATTTCCTTACTGACACCTACTAGGAAATAACAGACCAAGTATGAAGTTTAACAGCTGTCCCCATGATCAGAAAGTGATTTTCATAAGGTTTTGAAGAGATACCCAGAGAAAACATTGATTCATGTCCAGCCTTGTAGCAAGCATACAGGGAACGTAGATTGATAAGGAGCTAAGACTGGTAAATCATAATGTAAATAAAAGCACTATTTTTCATGCAGCTTATTTACAATGGCTTTAGTATGCTACATTTCCAGGGAAATATATGTTCTTGTCAGGAAACTTCAGGGGAAGTAAATGAGTTTGAATCACATGAATAGGTTTAAATGCCATGGCTGATATTTAGTAAACTATTTTGCACTATCTCTTCTTCTTCATTAAAAGTGGAACATTTTTCTCTGTCTCTTGACGTACTTAATAATAAGGCTGGATTACCCAGTGGGACACTGGGTAGGAGCAGCATCCTTTAGTTTTTCTGAAAAATCTCACACTTTAGCATTAATTCCTCATCGTGAGTCAGAATCTGACTCTGAATCGATATGTAATGAAGTCTGGATTCATGAATATTCTTGCTGGTTTCTATTTATCTGTGTATAACATAGTTTGGGACCCAACTATCACTGCAGGATCTGAGCAATTTCCACCAAAAAAATTAAAAACATGAGTGTATTAACGATGCTTATGAAGTCTCCAACTTTCTCTTGGCTTGGGGTCCAGATTTTGCCTTGGAAAAGCAAAAACATCAGCAAGAATTTGGGGGTGGCAAAAGACATTTGCTTTATGACCCACGAAGATGACTGTTAGGTTTTACGAGGTAACGTGCTTATACATTCCTGATTTCTAGTGTCACATGGAAGTGACAGGATTGTAGAACAGCATGGGAGACATGACCCTAGCTGCATTTCTGGCTTTTCATGGCATTGTAGACATGCACACAAGGAAGTAGAATAAACTATGCTTAGCTCATCATCATACAGGTATTTATGCAACCTCTTAAATATCCTCAAAGAAAGGAATTTCATGATTTCACTAAGGAAAAGTGAAGTCCTAATATCCACATCAAAGTGTCTTCCTCTTTACTGGTTTTGGAAACACTTCCTGTGTTTTGATGTAATGCAGTTCTCTCACTAGGCCTTGCATTTCACTCGTGAGTTTTAGGAATTAGGATCTCATGAGCTACCAGACTCTGAGAAGGACAGGTTGGAACACAGTTCCAGAACCTGTAGTCCAAATTTCTTTTTCATTTTTTTTTTCAGTTGTACTGCATATTTATGCTTCAGGTTGTCAAAATTTATGCTTAACTTTGGAGTCCTGTTTTACAAAGTGATGAACAAACACAGTGAGCAGATGTCCCTAGGGGAAACGTCTCTCAGTTTCAAAGATAAGAGAACAGATAGCAGCTGGGAATTGAGATGAAATTAATAAGTCAGTACTTTGTGCAGTTTAGGCAATTTTAAATTTTGAACTTTACTTTTCTTTGGGTTCTTTTTCTTCTTCAGAAAAGAGGTACAAAGCTTGGGGTGATGAAGCTAAGAACTAGTGATGGTCTCTGAGATTTCAGATCAGGAAAACCTGTCATGTCCTTACCAACTATACAGATCAGCTGAATATAGTAAATTGTAAATCTTTATTTTTAATAAAACATTTTTACCTGGACAGGAATGGCTCTTACACTCCTTGCTACAAGATTATCTCAGATATACTAAAGACCTGAAGCTAGTAATGACATAAAGAAACCAAACCACAAGTGAAGCATTCTTAATTCATTGTGAAGACATATTGTACATGTACCTGACAATTCAAGTTTACCAATTAACTTTACGTGGAAGGTACTAGGATTTTATGAAGATCAATGACATAATAAAATCCATACTGTATCTTAGGATGGGTGGATGGTTTCTGAGTCTTGAATGGACATGAGTGATAATTCAGTCCAACCAGCTGTGCAATTATTCACCAAACATTCTCACCTACACTTTTCAACAAAGAATCATTGTGGTTTTGGTGATATGAGAGTTTTCCTTTAACTGATAATACTTGCATAGTCTCTTTTATTTTCCAGGCTGTTTTATTTTCCTAAAACTTGTGAGCAGCACAGACAGCTTTTGTTGTCAAGGGGTTCCTCTTCACTTACAGGAGATGGAAGATGGACAGGGAAATGAGAAAAGAGCAGAAGTCAGGGAAAGCAAAGAAAAACTGAAGGGTGCAAAGAAAAACAGGAGTGCTTTCCTTTTGTATACTTCTGAAAATGACACCTTTGTCAAATCATGTTTAAATTGGCCAAGGAGTGAAAAGTTCTTTGGGAAACAGAAAACTGATCAATAGAGATGCACACCCATCCACACCTACCCAATGCAACCATGTAAGTCTTTTTCCCTAGGACACTATCCTGATAAGAACAAGACTAAAGGGAAATAGGGAAAGAGAGACACTTCTGAATTATTATCATTCTCAGCTGCCAATAGCCTTACCATTCTTTGAAGCTGCAGCTATATTTGTTACATATTTAGTTTCTCTCACAGATTAATCCTTCCCTTACAAGAGCCAACTTCCACCTGTGGTTTAATAAGTACTTCACTACACAGGAACCCAAGAAATGTGTATATATTCATTAGCTAGAGCTCAAAAAAGGGACAGCATTTTCAGGCGAATGATTGGAAGGACCAGGAGGTAATGGCTATCTGCAGTACTAGTCCCTCTCTGCCTTAGTTGAAAGTCTTCTTTCTTGGTTGTATATGATAAAAATTAATGACCTCTTCTATTGGCTCTAGGGTGAAGCAGACACTCTAGAGTTCAAATAATCTTTCACAGGGTGATCATTCAGCAGGAACAGGTACAAATTAAGATATAAAATGCAGGCTAATTTTAGATAATCAAAAGCGTGGACATGTAGGGTGGGAAGAGCCATGGCTCACCTAGCTTCGATCCCAGCTTAGTTGATCTGAGTTTCACAAAGGAATGTGAAGTCCATGCTGCAGGTTCTGAACTGCCTCCCCCTCAAAAAAAACCCTAACAAACCAAACCTCATACACTACAAGACCACCTGAAATTGAGGGACTCTTGATTGAGAACACGAAAGTGAGAGGGTACACATGAGGAAGCTGATACAGGAAAATGAAAAAAAAATATCTTTGCCACTGGGTAAGGACATTTTATTCTGATTTGTATAGGTCTAGTTATAATGAGGTGTTGACTTATGCCTGAGATGTCTTGGTTATTCCAAAACAAACAAACAAACAAAGTTAGTCATTTGAAGAAGAAAAAAAATAATTACTATTTCCAGTGCGCCTAATATGCAACTCATTGCTTCAAGATACACTAACATCTTAGCTTCCAGTGGAAATGAAAAACACACAGGTTCTTTACACAGAGCTTGGGAATGTTCAAAATTGCATAAACTGATGCATAAAAGTGAAGAATAAATAGAAAAGTTTATGAATCATGATGTAAGTCAGCATTTAATGTGTAAGAGTTAGGCAAGGTAATACATAATTATCATCTGTGAATTCTCTTACACTTTCCTCTTGAGAATGTGGTACCAGACTTTGTGCCATGGACAGGATACTGTACTAAATGGTCTGTAATTTTCTCCAGCAAGATTATTTCTATGTTTCCAGTGATGTGGTCTGTTAATGAAAAAAATGCATGTCTCTGTAAATCTTGCATGAAGTGGGAACTGGCCACTTGCTAAAGTACAATGTAACTGCAGCACTAAATAGTAGTTTCCAAAATGCACAATATTTAATAAGCAATGTGATGCAGAATGCAATAACTATTAATAAAGCCACTCCACTGAATTGATTTTAGCACGATTAAACTTTTCTTTACCTTATTTCACAGTCCATTTAAAATGTTCTATTTTTCCTTTAATGGCAAAGGAAAATCTGAGTTTTAATAAAATACAGCAGCATAAATTTAAGGCAGCATATGGTGCAGATGAACAGAAAGCATTATAAGGAAAAACCAACAGCACCAAAAATCCAGGCTGTGACACCATGTAATTGATTTAGGTAGAAGAGCATCTGTACGCAGTGAGCAATGAGAACTGTCAGCAGTGGGCCATGTCACAGTTTTTCAAGATTTTTGGGAATATGGTCAGGCAAATTAATGCATCTTAATGGGAGGTAAGAAGGGGAGAAGAGAGATTACAAGAGATTTACAGCAGCTGAAGCAGTAGCTGGCATGTCCAGCTTTTGTCTCTTTCTTTTTGGGTAAAGCCCAGATCAGTTCAATATCATTCCTCCTCAACTCCCCATGGAAAGCCCTTGTTTCAGGAGTAACACCCCTTAAATGCAGGCCAAATTTTACCATATTGTTCAGGGAGAGATGTTGTCCATTTGCTGAAAACGCCTTCAGGGCCAGGACCCCATAGCTGTATTTTTCAGGGCAGCAACACAGAGCTTGTTTCTCAAAGAAAACCATACTGCCAGAGAGGGGATAGTGAATAACAACTGTCTATGGGTGAAAAGCAGCTCCAGATTTTCAATCTAAGGTTCAGTTTAGAAGAAAGACTCTCTCCATACAGGAGCCTTCTTCCTCCCTCTCCTACAAGCTGAAGAGTTATAGAAGTTCCCAGGTAAGCGGGTGCTGTGGGCATGAGTTTCCTCAGCACGAAGCCTCTAACCCTTCAGCTTTTCTATGAGATGATAGGATCTTTGGTAGACGTTTTGAAAGGAATATAAGCTGTCACAGCCTGCTGTGCATGTGGTCCGAGGCCATCTGTGCGTGATGCAGTTAAAGCCCTCTGCCATTTATACTTGTGATGATGCACATGTGTCAATGTAGACTTCTGCTTGAATGTCTGTGGTGGAAGCTGCACAGGCAGTGCTGTCTAAAATATTAAATATTAATTAATCCATAGTCCTCAGACTGCAGTGCAAGTGTAGAGGTATGATACACAGGCCAACTTCTGTCTCTGAAGAGGGGTGGTTTCCTAGGTATTGGATATAACCTGTTTTGGAAATGAAAATTGTTAAGTGTAGGGCACAATAGCTTTGATACATGATAGATAGACTGAAACTGAGGACAGAAGCACATGACGGAAAGCATTTACAGTGCTGAAAATATCAAGTCCTTGCCCGTCAGCTGAGCCAGTGTGACTGACTGAGCACACGTTCACGCTTGCTCCGGCTGTAAAATGAAATGTATTAACTTAAACTGCCATGGTTTATGTTCCATTTTCCTTTCTAATGGGGGTAGGTTAGGAGTGTTCACAAGGTCATTCCCGGTGCCTCAACATCTTCACTGACAGATGGCAACTCGATGAGCTGTGGTAACGCCATCATTTCCACCCCATGCCCATATCCTGAGGAGTCCTGAGCATTTGCAGCTCAATAAAATCCAGGCTCTTACTGTGCCTCAGAAGAAACAATTATAAAAGGACACCGTTTCCCACCCCATGGGACCACAGTGAGCAGGCTACAGAAGTTCCCCGAGTTTTCCACTGCACCAGAGTCCCTTTTGCAATTCATCACCATTGATGTTTTCAAACCTGTCTGTCTGACAGCCCCTGTTACAGCAGACAGACTGTCTGGGAGATGACAGCTTGATCTGTATCTTTTTCACACCTCTTTAGGGATAATTTTTGATGTGAGGTAGGTTTTGATCAACTGCCTACTATCTTATGTGCTCAGCTAAACAAGCTATTTGATTTTTTCCTTTTTTATTGTGATGTGTAAATATGTCACTCACGTTGTTGAACATGCTGGCAAAAGGAGATGTAAATATGTCATAGCTGATGGTTACAAGCCTCAGTGATCATACTGGGCTTGAATTAAGGGTTATTTTTGTACTTCCTTTGCAGACACTGTCAGCCAGTTCTGCCCCCTTTGAAATTCAAGGAAAAACTTTGGGACCACATGAAATGAGCCACTTTCCATAAATGTAAATTACACTGGTATTTTTCACATTCATGTGTAATTTTTGTTCATGGGAATAAATAGGGTCAAAGAGAGAAGCAAGTAGGAATGGTTCTTCCATAAGATTCTTGAATCAGCCGAGAGAAAAGGAGTTACAGAAACTTTCCCAGATGTTCTCGTCATAAGCCCTCCCCTGCCATCACTTGGGCACCCCAAGTTGCCCTGCAGGACTCAACAACAGAACATGTTTTTCACAAGACTGGTGTTTACTGAACCGACATTTTTAATGCTCCTGTCCTCCCTCCACAGGGGTGTGTGTGTAGACAGCATGCTCATGGACATCACCCTTAAATGTCAGGGTGGCGAGGGAAAAACAGGGCTGTTACATTGAAGGACATCAGATTTACTTCTAGGGAAGGGCTTCGTGCAGCCTGTGACTTGCTCAGGAGTCTTTGAGTCCTTCTGCCTGTAAGGGTTACAGGTCACAAAATCTGCATTTTCCCTTTCTCCACTTCTCCATCACAGTCCCACAATATGGGCACTGTGCACCAAGTCCTTCATGTCCAGGCCTGTCCCTTGATGCCTATAACGTAGTCCCAACTGAGCTGCATGACTATAAAACTACTGCTAACCAGCGTCTGTCTTTATCTGACTCCAGTGAACCTTTCAGTTTACTTCAGGATCAAAACTGGTGAAGTTTGACTGAATCTTTAGTTCTTCCTCCACTTAAATGATTCAGAGAACCACTCCTACAGGGTTTTCTGTTTTGCTTTATTTTATATACTTTTTCTCCCTTTCTTTTGATTTTTAAAGTGGTTTTTGTTCTAAAACAAGGTTGAAAATCCACATGCAAGGGAATGTCAAGAATCAATATTTACAGTCTGTTAATGTTCCTTCTGTCTTCTGATGTGAGAAATGGAAGAACAGCTCTATCTCCTCAAGCTGAACACGATCCTTTGTTCTGGGCAGACAGTTTCCTTGCTGATAGGGTTATGTTTTGTGGCCGTGCAAACTCCATATGTGTGTGTTTCTGACAAGCCGTCAGGACTAACCATCTGGAGTGACATCTTGGCATATATTTTTTTCACACTTAAAACACCAACCAGAGACAAACAATTTAATGATCAACTTGTAAAGTGATGTTTTAGAATCATATCAGCAGGGAAATGAATGTGCTAAGAATGCTGTTAAGCATGTTGCCCAGGCAGTAGAATAATTGAAGGTGTTTATTGGGGATTTGTCATAAGAACATTAACTGACTCAAGACAATGTTGCTCAGGGAAAAAAAAAAAGGGTTGAATTTAGGACAGAAATTTTGGACCTGGCATAATTAGTTAGATTTTTTTTTCTAAAATTAAAGAAGTAGGATGCCCTTTCTGTGACTGTGAAATATCCTGAGCAAGTCAAATGCAGATTTCTTCTAAATGAGTACAAATGTATCCACTAATGGCTTCTGAATTCAGAGAGATGCAACTGCAGTTCTCAGAGAGAAGGAATTCCCCTACACTCCCCTCTGAAAAAATGTGATATTCTTAGGGCTCTTTTTCCCCTTAAATACTGATTACCACCACCCTGGGGATGCTCTCCTCAGAATAAAACCATAGCCTTGGGTGCCTTTGGGGACTGACTGCTACTGGAAAATGCTCAATAAGCAATGGCAGCAAGGAATACCCTTTTTCATCTGAGGCTGTCCAAAGATCCATGGTTTGTCAATTAAAATTTTTTAATTAAGGAGTGCACTGCACTAAGCAATTGGCCACTGCATTATCAAGACCTGTGACAGTGAATTCATGACTTCAAAGAAGAATAAATATATTTTTCACAACAGGGACTCAGTGTTCTCACTGTGTTTGTATAGCATCTATCACAATGATGTCTTGATTTCAATTTTTGGTGCATTACTAAAGCATAAGTATCACAATAAAAATTAGAGCATTATAAGTATCCCTCACTGTAATTTTCCTCAGGTATTGGAGTGGATGTCTTTGTTACTTTTACCAAGTAGTCACTGTATGCATCAAAAACAATATGACATCAACCATATTTTTCCACAGCTTTTTGAAATTGTCCCTTAAAATATGTCTGTTCAGCATCTGACAGCCAGGCTCTGTTTAGCCTGAGAAAGCCCATCAGAGCAGAGCAGCTGAGATACACCAAACCAAAGGCACTGTGGGAATTGTATTCCTTCATCATAAACTCCCCTCGCAGAGGCTGAATGAGCAGGAACTTGTTCAGCAGAGGTCTGCTAGGAGCTGGGGTATTCAGCTGCTTGTAGGATTAATCCAGAAATTCTCCCAGCTGGGCTAAAAATTAGTCAAAAAGAGGAGCCCTGAGGTCAGACCAGTGCAGAAGTCTGCAGTCTCAGAGGAGACCTCCACCTGCATCCCTGAAAGGCACAGGGAAACCTGGGGACTGAGAATAAGCCCAGAGACTGGGATGTGGGTACGACCAGACACCCAACTCCCTTGCAGCACCTTCTGCAATTGCTGTTGAACAGAGACATCCTATAGTTGCTGCTGTGCTGATACTGAGTGTGCATTTTGAGCAACACTGCAAACCCTCAAGCCCCCCAGTGGACCAGAATAAAGGACCTTGCAGCCCTTTAGGAGTTCAGTTTGCAAACAACGGAAGCAATTAATTGAATATATTTCAGACAAGGTTTTGTAGCAAAGATCTCTCCTCCTCAGTATCTATATCACTGCTGGCTATTCTGTTTATGCATTATGCATCTAATTTTAATCAGCCTTCTTATTTTTATGGCACATTTTTTTCATCCCCCCTACCCCTATTTATTTCATATTTTATAAGCTTTTATGCTGTGTTGTACTAGTGGTTCTGAACTTTGAAATTGTTGAAACTAAAGCCCTTTTGCCATAGTTTATATTTCCAATTTCTTGTATTTGTTTTCATTAATCATGGCTTTCTTCACAGGTGGTTTCTTTTATTACCTTGTTATTGATGCGAGCAAAACACAATTTTTTTCCCCTCTTGTACATTTACTTTTCCCCATTTGAGTTATCCCTGTTGCGTTTATAAATGACCATGCCTACAAGGCATTTGGGCACTTAGATGAGAAATGCTGATGTTGAGGCTGGAGCTTTGAGACACTCGTGTCCATTTGTGGTTAATTTAGGCAGCCTCCACAGCTCATGGGTTTCTATCTATCTGCATCCAGATCTCTGGGTAGTTGCATTCTGTTTCTTGCATTGCAAATAGAAAAAAAAGAAAAAAATGAGAGAAGAATATGTGAGACCATAATAAGAAAAGTGAAGGGTCAAAACAGTCTTGATGTAGTGCTTTTTTCTCCTTATGCTGAAAGAATGATGTCTATTCAACTTTGGGAGAAGACATATTACAAACATTTGATAAATGGGCATAAAATAATGTATCTAGAAGGCAAAATTGGCATTATTATTGGCCTTTTCTAATGGTAGGAGTCACTACAGACAAAGAGTAGAGAAATATTTTAAAATAACCCCTCTCAAGGGTGTAAGCAATATTAGGTAGTGAAACTCACTGCCTTGTCCTCCAGATCTCTGGCATGCATGAGGCTTTAAAAAGCACCTATTTACTTATTGCACTAATGAGAATTATAACACCGATAAATTATATGAAAAAACAAACCCTAAAACTCAGAATTCAACTATACAGAGCTCTAACTTCTACTTTGTCCTCTTGATGTTGAGCAAAAGGTCTAGTAAAATACAAGGGCATGGTGCTGGATTTTACTGTACTTCAGTAGAGCTCATCTAGAGGGATCCTTCTCATCAGCTGTGGTGATGGGACATAAAGGGGATATGCTGGATCACAACAGAGGAAGAAAGGGCTGTGCATGCAGCAGCAGATGTGTCAGCCTGGGCTCCAGCTCACGGGGGTGTTAGAAGGGGTTTCTGCAAACTGCCAAGAGTCCGACTATGCTTGCTGTGAGCCGGCAAGGCAGGACTGAGCCACACAGTTTTTTCACTAATAATGCTCTTGTGCTGCCTGACCTATCTAAGTGCCATAATGTAAATGAAGCCAAGACACAGTCAAAAAACAGATCCCCTACACTGAGCTCTCCTTACAGCCCAAGTGGCAAATTAGTGACCTGCATATCATTTATCCCCCACTCCCAGATCACTGCTCCATTTAACACCTATGGAAGTTGTTTCTTCCCTGCTTTTAGAATTGCTCCCAAGTTCTGGGCTTGATCTGTCAAAACTGAAATAAGTAATACTTTTTTCTTAAGTAGGTTTGGATCTGGGTCTCTTGGATGAGAATGGGGATTAATGGAAGCCTTTGGGTTGGGGAAAAGAGGGAAGAGAAAAGCAGAGCTGCCAGTAAACCTGGACTTTCTCAACTGATGGCTATTGAGGGAGCGTATACAGGGGCCCTTGCTGTCACAGACCATTTCAGACTTTTTCTCCATCCATTTTTCTCTTTGGCCTAATTTGAGAGAAGCAGACATTTTTCTCTGGTAATGCAGGAAATGGCACATTTTTTATCTTGCAGCAGCATACAAAGAAAAGTCATTAAAACAGCCAAAGACCATCAAAAGGCAGCATGGCAGGACCATAAAAGTGAGTCCACCTCTGCCCCGAAAATGGCCTAATTTTATTTTCTACCTGCCATGTTGCTATAACAAATAGGAACACCTTTGACCATATCTGCAGACCTGTGGCAAGGGCATCCCTTGTTTCTCCATCCAAGTTCAGCACAAAAATTGAACTCAGCTTCTGTGCAGTCAAGCTCTTTTATTTTTTTTTTTGTCCATTTCAGCCTCATTGTCCATTATTAGTCAGGGAATTTACTATTTCTTGGGCTGGATTCTTATTGCACTAGCTACTCAGGATCAGATCTTGCCTACTCACAGAGTCTGTAGTAAGGTACCTGGGTAAAGCAACTGTCTTCCCTGCTAGAGGTAAAATCCCACCCTAAATGAAAAATTCAGACAAAACATATTTTCTCCTCTCCTGATTATTACTGTATTTATCCCAAACAACTCTGTGAATGCTGGGGGATGTAAAGCTGGCTTGAGAGCAGTCAGAAACTGTCTTTTGGTAGGTACCAATTCCAATTCCTAACCACAGTTTCTTCACACTTTTTCCATCAAAGGAAAGCATGGGTATTAGTACACTGTTAAACCACAATCCCATGTGCAAGGCACGGAGTAACACAAAGTTTTGCTGAGGTTTATCACTTAGGAAATGTATCTACAGATATTGAAAGAAATTTATTCAATATGAATAATGCAAATGTCATTTTAAATGAGCAGTTGAAAACCTTGCATGAACTGTTGGCTGACATCCCAGTCTGTGTTGGAGTGAGCTGGGCTGTATCCTGCCACTGCTCCAGAGTGACCTTAAGACACTGTGTCTTCACCTCTTCTTTTCCTCTCTTGGCTTTTTGCTGTCTCCAATGGGACAATGATTAGGCCCTGCTATAACAGAAATAGCAGGTAGATTAAAAAAGTATTGTTTGTTTGTTTTGCTAACTTGCCAATAACCTTTTAAAAGCCATGACTGTGGAGAAGAGTTTCAAAAATCCTTGAGCCCAGAATCTAAAATACAGAAGGCAAATCAAGCAGACTTCTCCTCCTTTCTCTTGTGAAATCTGTCCTGTGGTTCAGGGAGCATCAATTCTCAGTTTTACTGAAACAGCAGTCAAGGAGATGACGTGAAAACCATTTTTAGTTTAGCTTAAAGGGAGCCTGGTCTATGTGTGGAAGAATCACAGAATCACAGAATGTTAGGAGTTGGAAGGGACCTCGAAAGATCATCTAGTCCAACCCCCCTGCCAGAGCAGGGTC
>VZRW01000270.1:102791-215744 GCA_013398125.1 Aegotheles bennettii
TTGATGAAAATATTGAATAGTACAGGTCCCAGTACCGACCCCTGAGGGACTCCACTGGTCACAGCCCTTCAACCAGATTCCATCCCATTGACCACAACTCTCTGACTTCTTCCTTTCAATCAGTTCACAATCCACCTCACTACCTGATCATCCAGACCACACTTCCTCAGTTTAGCTATGAGGATGCTGTGGGAGTCAGTGTCAAATGCTTTACTGAGATCAAGATAAACCAGACAGATAAGACAAGGACAGATATTTCTGTACTCTTCTGCAAAGCTTGCACAGCCAAGAGGGTGGCCTTGCATTGCCCTTTCTGTCTTAGACAAACTTCCCACCTACTGGGCAAGGCACTGAAAACTCACTTGGGAATGGTGCCTCTCCATCAGCCAGCAACTAGACTGACATGGTCAGCTTTACCAGAGATGCCAATGTGCAGAAGTGGGACTTTCGCAGCATCCATCTCCTTTGTGGGGCTGTACCCCCCTACATCAGCTGAAGATCTGCCTTCCCAGGTGCCCTGGGTGCACTGCTGATTTATATCAGTGGGATACTTGGGCCTCATGTAAAGGAAAAACAACTCCAGGCTATTTCTTACATTTCAAAGAGCACAGGCAAATCTACACTGTGGGTGAGAAACCGCAGCACGTGGGTGAATCTCTGCTGCTGGCAGAGGCCAGTGCTGGGTGTCACAGAGGCAATCTGCACCAGCCCTGCTGCAAACAGCTGCCCCTGCCCTGCCCTTCCTCTGGCCCAGCAAAGGCTGGCTGTAGACTAGAGATTGGGTCCTGCTTTATCATTCTCCAGCCAGCCTGGGAAGACCTGGCACAACACAGTTGTCAGCCAGATTGGCCCTGACAAGCATCGTATGCTTTACTGCCCCCGTTAACTGCCTGCTTTTCTCTCAGCCTTGCTGCCGTTCATCCCAAAGAGCAGGTGCATTAGCATCTCTGTATAACGGCCCGAGAGGCAGTAAGTAGTCAGATTTGCCAGGTATAACTGTTGTTCAGCATGGCAAGGGATAAACAGTCTTTTCTTTACACAGCTGAAGATATCTCTGCCCCTCTCTCCTTCTCACAGCCTGTCCTGAACGTGTCACACAGTGGATATTGAGCACTTCTTTTAAATCATTTCCCTGCAGTTGGAAGATGCCCCAGTGCTCACATTACTCACACTTGTCAAAACCAAGCAAAGATAGTAAAAAATTTCCCTGGTGTTCTGAGGCTTTGGGCTGGCTTTCCACACGCTGTACCTGGCTTAAAGTACTCTCTGACTCTTAGCTTCAGGATGAAGAAAACGTTTGCATGCCTGAGTGAGGAAGACTGTCCAGACAGGATTCCTGAGCCCTATTCCTGCTCCTTCAAGCTGCAAGGGACTTGTAGGATGGATCAAATTAGCTTTTTGACTACCACACAAGTTTGCAGCAGTTAAGATCAGCCTGTCATCCTTACTTCACATTAATGACCTGGTTGACCCTGGAGCTCACTTCAGATCTTCTCTCTAGCGTAATGGCATCCTTACATGGGATAACTTTCTATTTCTTTATCAAAGGACAGATATTTAGATAACTGGAACCTTAGCTGGTGCATGTGGAAGC
Source organism: Aegotheles bennettii (assembly GCA_013398125.1). Classification (NCBI taxonomy): domain Eukaryota; kingdom Metazoa; phylum Chordata; class Aves; order Caprimulgiformes; family Aegothelidae; genus Aegotheles; species Aegotheles bennettii. The sequence goes on from VZRW01000270.1 coordinate 104,386, forward strand.
CAAAGGCAGTTTTTAGGTGCTTGTGTTGATTTAGGTACCTAAATAATTTGAGGGCATCTAAGGTGTGTGCTTGTTCAAGTTAAAACATGTTCTTAACGGCATGGTTACACAGCATCCGGTCCAATATACTCCTGATCACAAATAGCCTTTTGACAGAAGGCATGGGTAACACCCCTATTATTGTCTGCCAATAATACCGTATAATTAATAAATACATTTCCCCTCATAAGTCTATTAGTGAGCTATTTTCTCTGAGTCTGATCCTGAGTTGAGACATGCAACTTAAGGGCAAAGTGCTATTATTGCTAAACATCAGTGCAAAGATTGCCTTTCCAAAAAATAATCTTAGCTCTGCCTCGAGTAAGGAGTCTCAGTAAAGTACTGCAGATAACTCATCAAACCTGCTATCCAGGCACTTCCAGCCAACCCCACAGCAAGATGTTTTGTTTACCCTGGTGTCCTTGCACCCTTGCCATTTTTATTTTGAAATAACTCCCATAGAGCTTAGATTTATCCCAGTGATCTCCACGTTACATCCAATCCTCTGCTGAAGCACAGGATCAGTTCTGACTCCTTCAGCTCATCCTACCATAATTTTCAGAGTAGCAGCATCTCTTCTGAGAGCACAAATCAGGTCCCCACAGCTACTGAGCAGAGACATAAGATGTGACAGTCTGGCACTGCTCTGCTGGGTCAAACACCCTGTTTAGCTAGAGAGGAGGTTGTCACACAAATGGGAAATGTCTCAGCCTAGAACCAGTGTTCGCTACCAAGAGGCAATAGTTCCCACTGTTTGTGTGAGAAATTAATACTTCACTACTACTTGTGTCTAGCACAATGAGACATAATGACCCCACACGCACTTTGCCACTTCCCCATCACTTTTTACCACACTGGGACAGCAACGTTTACAGCTCTTGCAGTTTCAGTCTTGAGTGTAAGTGGAGTGTTGCTGCTTCACTGTCTAGCAATGACAAACACAGTCCTTTTGCACTACAGACCTGCCACAGTGCCAAGAAAAAGACATGGACTTTTTTACTGGTACATGAGCTAGACTGACCTGCTGCTTTCTCAGGCTTTCCACATTTGTTAATCCTGCTGAGATCCTGGGGAGAGCACTAGTTAAATCCAAATTAATGTTATTAATCAGGGTAGACTAGGAAGTTTCAGGGTAATTTTATTATATGTCATAGTAACCTTCCCTGTAATGCAAAGCATCATTTTCACTAAATTAGATATTTGGAACAGAAGAGCACAGTGCTCCCAGCAATTAACAGCCAGCGAGGCAGGGCAGACATCCCTGCTACTGGCTGCCATTAGAGGATGCCACAACACATGCTGTAGAGAGCTCTGCTTTAGGTGGTGGTATTGGCATATGTATTTGGGACATCCAGGTTAATTTGGTGGGAGGCTGAAATGTTGATGATGTTGAGCTGAAACACTGCCAGTGTTGGGTTCCTCTATGAAAGGTGAGATTGGCAGGGTGTCCGTGCAGCTGGGGTTGCACTGAGCCATGGGCAGCACCTGGGGTCACTGGCAGGAGGCTCTTTAGGTGGGGTTGATATAAGCTGCTGTCTGTGGGCACACTTGCTTCCCTTGCATCGCTCCACTGCATGCACCATGACAGGTCCAAAGGCTGATATTTCTCATTTTCCCAAGGGCTATTTGGTGTAGTTTGTTTCTCCTCATAAAGATGCTAATGTGCTGATAGATAAAGTAGGCAAGGCATGTTTTATTCCCATTCATTTGTAGATCCACAGCACTGGTTGATGATAAACAGAGAAAACTAAGGCCCAAGATCACTTTCAGCACTAAGGACAGGAATGAGGAGAGAAAACCAAGCTGGATGAAAGAGGCTAGGTTTTTCTTTCAAATGCAGTTAGGTGAATATCCGTCAGCAAGGGAGAGAACATAGGAACGGGGTGTATCAGAGGCGGAGACAGGTGTTCATCAGCATCTGTCTCTTTTTAATGTGTGTGGAGCCTGTGGGAGGATGGGAAAATTGTCCATCCGTGAGACAGTGTGGGGCATTGCAGGTAGACTGCTGGAGTGATGCTACTGGGAAATTCCCCATTGATTTCAGCAGGCTCAAGGTGTTACTCTGTGGCATATGATACCATCCCCTTTCCTACTTCTCTGGTCATCAGCTCTTCCCTTACACACTGCAAATTCACAGCCTCGTTGTGTACCACAGCCCTCTCTCTCTCCTACCCATGTATCTCCTGAAATGTCCTGCTTTGAGGTGGTGAGGACAATGTGGTTCAGACAGAAATAGGAGGAAAATAAGGGGTAAGGGGTGACTTGAACAAATACTCTCAGGAAGATTCCCAGAGACATCTGCGTGCAGGTGCCTGGGTACAACAGGACTAGGAGGAAAATGAGTAGAAGAAGACAAGGATCAAAGGCAAAGACAGACAGACCACATCGTACTTGTTTGTCATTCCTAATTCCTAGACTTGTTATGGGCAAGTGAGGCTGGCCTTTCATTATACTGTTGGCCTTTTGTTACACTCCTGCTGCCTGAAGCAGGGTATTGCAGTAATCGACAGATGTGATTTCTAGGCACTGCCACAGAAGAATTGGTAGTAACAGATAGGGCAAGACTTCAGATCTGAGGGGCTTAGAATTACTAGTGCCTAGCACTGAGCTGAAAAAACCCTGTGATGCTAGGCAGGATGTGTTTGGGTGGGTAACCCACCTGTGGCAATGCACCGATGGCTGCCTTGTTTCGGCCGTGTACCTCCAGCTAAGAAGCTGTAAATTATTTACCAAGGCAGCAAATTCATGCCAAGCAGCACCAACACCTTAGTGCTCAGTGAGTCATCCATAAAACATGCTTCTTTCTGCAAGGGCATGGTGTGCTGCTAGAAAGCAGGCTGGGGAGGGAAGGACTGAAGAAGATGAGGAGCATGGGGTGACAGGGGTAGGAATCTTCAAGAGAGCTGAATGATGGGGGGAGTGATTCAAAGTCAAGTTTTCCAGGTGCCCTGTGGGTTGGCATAATGTGAGGGAAAGAGAGAAAATAAAAGGAAAGAAGCAGCATCATTTTTAAGACTCAGCAACAAGTATTGTAGGTGAGACTGGAGAGAATGGTTTCTTTTATTGTTCCCTCCCAGGTATGTTTCCTATGTATATGGAGTATGGCTATAAAAGCCTTTGGTTTTCTGAAAAAACGGCAGGAGCATTAAGAGTAGCCCTGGCTGTTTGCTGGGGAGTGAAATGTGCTTTCAGCTCCACAGTCCCCTGCTGCACTTGCCTCTCCCTGAAGATCCTGATTTTAAGCGTGCTGAGCAATAAAGCTCCTTTGCTCTAAAGGTGGTCACCTCACCAGCATGAGCAGCTCACAGCCATGTTGGTTCCTGAAGGTCTCACACATCTCCTAGTGAAAATCCCCTCAGGGTCAGTAACATGAAGATTTTAGCCTTCTCAGTCTGATGAAACCCTAAGGTGTTGCTGGGTTTTTTAAATCCTATATCCTGGGAGAATTCACTGCATCTTTGGCTGGAGATGGTACCAGCTCATGAATTTATCTCTCAAAATAAATGAAATATCCTTTCATGTTGACAATCTTTCCTATGGTCCTCAGGCTTTCCTGAAAAAAATATTTTAATGAAAGGTCTTTCCTTTCGTTAGTCTTTCTTGATGCCAAGCAAACTTTGGGGCAAGCCACTTTGAAAGTCAGCAAAATATTTCTATTGAGATCTAGCAGGCTGTGGATCAGCACAAGAGGTCTGATTTAATGGTGCAGGGAGGGAGCTATTTATCTGTGCCATTAATAGACTGCCTTGTAACTAGTGTAATGTTTATCTTCCTGTCCCTTTGCTCAGGGAGGGGTGTCTATAGCAAGGAGCTGAAACTCCACAGCAGGATGTGGAATGGGGAATTTGCTCTGCAGCCCCCAAGTGCAGGTGCCCATCACCACTCGGGGTAGCTGGGTGCCTTTTACCCCCACAGTCCTTGCTCAGAATAATTTCCAAATTATCCACATGACCACAGCTGAGGAAGCCACTTCCCTGCAGCTTACACGTTGTGTATGAGCATTGTGACAGTAATCTAAAGAGCTTTCAAAGTGTCTGGAGGTTTCCTACAGGCTGAGAAAAGATTTTACAGAAAGGAGAAGAATTCAGAATCACCTCTACTTGCAAAAGGAATATAGAGAGACTTACCAAACTCTGCATGTCCAGGGCAGTTCAGAGATAGATTTTCTGTGAGCCCAGTCTGAAATACTACAGTCGGTGCAGCTTAGTCAGATTTTGGGCCCCAATTCTCTCTGCCCTCAAACCAGGCTCTTGCAGAAATACTTCAGCATTAAGCAGTTAATTAAATCTGACTCTGTCCTCACAAATAGCAAGACAGCACTCTTCAGAGTCCTAGTTTGCTGTTGAGGATTGTGAGAGTAATTAACTCCTCTTGCCCTGCCCTCGCATGATTTTCAACAAGTTCTTTCTGAGTTGTAATGAGGCTGATAATTGCTGGTGCCTGTGCCTCTTTAATAAATTAATGTTAATAAATGTCTGTGCATCCTTTATTAGGTGATATGGAAATGACTTTATTCTGAAGTTAGGACTGCTAAAGCTTGGCAGCTTTGCTGGAGGAGTGGACGTGGGGGTTAGTTACTCAATTTATTATGTGTGGAACACAGAATTTCTCCTATCACCTCCCAGAGCTCTCAACCTTGTGAATATTCAGTGTTAACTTTCCTCAGCAATAAAGAGAAAAAAAAAAAAAGGGGGGAAAAATTACAGTGGACTAAAAGTAACTTTTGCATTGAAAGAGCTTGAAATAATATGTTCAGCTTCACTCTCCTGGGATCAAGCAGAAACCTGTTGACCATCACTTATGTCTCCTCATTTTAGGAATGCAATTTGTTATCTTCAGTACAAGCATTTGGTGTGGTGATGTCTGGAGACCTCTTTCATCTTGCAACTGGATAAAAAATCTCAGAGGATCTATAAGACCTTCATTATTCAAATTCAGCAGGAAGGTACAGTCCTGACTTCTACTGAAAGGGATCAGAGAAAAAGAAGGGAAGAGTAAACTAATGAGGAATTTGATTTTACTTCTGTTGATAATTTTGCACCAGGCTCCTTTGGGCAGTTTGGTAAACTAGGTGCTCACTGATGTAAGAAGAGTGGACTTCAGGTGTTTTTCTGCATAGTTTCAAGTATCCCAAATTTCTGCAACTGGAGGTGCTGCATTCAGTGGAATACAACGTTAAAAATAACCACCTGAGTGAAGCAGGCACTACTGTGATTTGTAATTGCTAGATGTTTTCCTTCCTCAGACCTCCTAGGACAAATCTCACTGGAAGCATCAAAAACAAAAAAACCCCACAGTAACAACAACAAAAAGGAATGAGAACTTAAATATTCCTGTATAACCCTCCTCTGCTTCACTAACACCTTTCCTTTCCTATAATTGTGTGCAGTGAACTCACCTATATGCAGACTCCACTCCAGCCCATCTTCAGACTTGAGTCCAAGTTACCTCCAGCAGGATAACTAATACTTGCTCTGATACAGAACTATCAGTAACATCCCAGTCTTCTCCACAAGTTCATTTCTTTCGATCTTAGATACTCCCCTAAAGTATTTCATGTCACTAGGATTATTCCAGACTTGAACAGCTGGGACCATAACCTAATGTTGGCATTGGGTTGTCTTCAGAATGGGTGCCTTTTGGCTGCAGAATCTATCAGAGTCCATAAAAGATCGCTGACTACAAAATACCTTGATTCTCTCCATGCTTCAGTTTCATCCCTTTCTGATGTTGTACTCAAGTTTTCTGCCCTGTAATAAAACATGGGTACTAGACCTGACCAACATTATAATGTCTGTAAACAGATACTGTGCTCTGGATGTAACAAACAGGACAGATTTTCAATTGATCATAACTGTGGCATTATCCACCCTCAGCTCACTAATTTCTATTCAGCAAAAACTTGTGACAGTCAATCCAATGACATCCCACTCGCTACTACCCTTTGCACTATAGCAAAAGAAGAACCCGAGATAAATGTGGTACCAAGTCTAACCATTGTCATTAAAGTCACACTGATGATTATTGCTGTGCTGCTTTTTCGTTACTGTTTAGTGACTGGAGCACTGAGCTGTCTTCTTTTCCTCTCTTCTTCACTCTGGAGATAAAGTGTACACAGGCATGTTCTGAAATATTATCTGAAATAAGAGGGCAGAGAGGTGCTTCTTTTTCCTGATATAAATGTACTCAGCCTCTTTGCCCTGTTGTAATCTTAATGGTTGTCCAGTCTAGGTCTTCCGTTGTACTTTTATGAGCCAGCAGAATTATACGTTGGTTTATAGACCATTATTCTTGATGGCTCCTTCTATTTTCAAGGCAATATATATGTTCTGTAAATGCAGCTGCTGACCAAATGGCCAGGTATAAAGCTCTGAGCTGGATCTGTGCTAATAGGAAACAGATTCTTAAGAAACTGTGAAACCAACCTGATTGTTTGTTCACCTTGTCCTTATCATAGGAAATTAGTCATGAAACACAGAGAAATGATGGAAGGATAGGGGAAGTGTTCTGCCTTAAAGAATGTCCTTATTTCGGAGTCTCCAGAAAGCCTGAGATGTAGCCAGAAGGTAAAAGCTGAATCTTCAGTCTGCTCCTTTTATATTCTCAGCAGGCTTCTTTCAATCACACAAACCCTCAGCAATGTATTTTTTTAAGACCTGGTTAGCAAAAAAATGGGAAGGAAGAGCTGGCCACAGCTGCAACATCGATGGGGTTTACATGGACAAATGTGTCATTTCTCCTGCCTAGCTGAGAATTAAAATGGTCCTTTCTCTCTGCTCTGAATTTTATGGTATGTTGCTCCATCATAAAAATCAATTAAATTGCAGCTGATACAGCCTGACCTAGAGAGTTGTTTCTCTTTGGCTCATCCCAGGCAGGTACTGGCAGCAGTGTGAAAATACAGGAGGTCCATGGAGCTTAACCAACTCACAACTGGGATATTCTGCTATGGGAACCCAGCCTACAGCATGGCAGCATCTGTGCTTTCCCGGGGGTCCTCTTATGTCTGTGGCTCTGCTCTATCTTAATTAGCCCAGAGGAGGGATTGCCTGGTTTTGTTATCTCCAAAAATGAGTGACCATAACCTTGTTGTGGCTGCTATTCTGCTTAGAGGACAGAAATAGTATCAGCATTGGCAACTACAACTGAGAGAGCACCAAGTGCTCTGTGTATTTTAGCATTCAGTTGCTCTCTAAGGCTGAGAAATCTGAGGCAGATGGGGGAGCAGCATTTTTTCCTGCTTTCTCATGGTGTTAATGTCATGTATTAAATGCTTGTATTTTTTGCTTTTCATACTAGCTGCCTGATACTGTAGTCTTCCTTCTGATAAACCTGTATTATTGCTTAGAGAATAAGAAGTAATGAGGACTTAAAGAGAAGTTGCAGTATGATTTCTTTTAAACAAACCACCTTGGGAGTTATTTTCTGCTATTAAAAGTGTTTTCAGCACTTCTAGAACAAAGTTTTTGTAGAGATATTTCATTGCTCCATTACACTTTTCCCCAGGGGTTATTGCAATTCCTGGAAATCCTTTGAAATCTGGCCCGGGCTATTGTATGAATAAAAGAGACATGTTGGAGAGAAGATAATGTATGAAACATACAATATAGTGAACCATAGCACATGCTTTCCAAAAGTCTGTCCTACTTTTACATTAACAAACTCTAACTACCATGAGCTAGATGCAGCATGACATAGGATCAGGATCTAAGTGCACACTTTACCCCCATGTGGCTGCTATGAAGTGGTCACATATTGTTGCAGTTTTTTTGAGGACATTCGTTCTCCAGTCTTCTCATTAGCTTGTGCCCTCAAAACACATTTAGTAAAGTACTCTGGTCAGCCAGGCCTCTTCAAATGGATAGAGTCCATCTTCATTCTGCAGAAGTGATTAATACCTTTCTTTACTACAGCAACATCTGTTTGCTTGACATCAATCATTTTAGGTTTCATAAGCCATAGATTGCCAAGGTGTACATGTTCAACACGAGCACTAGATTTAAAGAATAATGTTAGAAGCCTGGCTTCAATCCTGGTGTTTTCTGAATCTAACTCAGTGGAGATGTGGGTTAGTTCAAGTACTAACCACTCTTTGAATGATTCCTCAAGTCTGTTGTACGCTGCTGTTGCAGCCTCTTGCACCTTCCCCAAGATTGCTGGTCAGCAATCAAATTCATCCAGGCCTTATCTAAAGAAGTTTTCAATGTCACCCTTGACATGTATCTCTGACAATGCTTCCACTGCAGCTTCGTAATTCATTTGCCTCAGCAAACTTGAAGCTGAGCCTTCCAAAACTTTTACTTCCTTTTCATTTTGGGGACAGATGTGTAGTGTGGTGAAGAAGACGCTTATCTGACACAAGGAGATAAGGAAAACCCTAATCTTGAATTCCTTCTTTAACAGGTATTTTATTATTTAGATGGAATCTTACTCTTGTGAATCAGGCCTGTATCTTTTTGAGAATCCAGGATTCTGATTCTGAATTGCATTTTTTTTTATTTAAACAATAGTTAATCACATCAAAAATAAAAACCCTATTGATTTTTTTTTTTCCAGAATTGTTAATGAATGCTAATGAACAAACTTACATTGAGTGTCTGACCTTTCTGAGGTGAGAGTTTTGTTTCTTGCTACCATCAATAGTGGGGACTTGAGTATTTAAATTAGTTTATGTGGCTAAAGTGGAGAGTCAGGTAAGGATTTACTAAATAATAAGTACACCTTCCAGCAGTCTGCTTTTCCCTGTCTTCACATATTCTGAGTCACAATTTTACAATACCTGCATTTCAAAGGTGAAGCTGGCCTAAGAATAAATAAAGGACTGTTTTCAAGCTTAATAATACACTTCACGTTATGGTCCCACAAATATCAAAGTCAGCAAACCAAGAGAGTGCTGTNCTTCCAGCAGTCTGCTTTTCCCTGTCTTCACATATTCTGAGTCACAATTTTACAATAACTGCATTTCAAAGGTGGCCTAAGGATAAATAAAGGACTGTTTTCAAGCTTAATAATACACTTCACGTTATGGTCCCACAAATATCAAAGTCAGCAAACCAAGAGAGTGCTGTACTGGGTGAGTAGGAGCAGAAACTAGGAGAGATGAATAGGGCAGGATAGGAATGCCCTGTACTCTTCTGCAAAGTTGGCACCTTGTGAAACTACAGCCTTGGAGAAATTGTGCAAGGTAAATCAGACTCACCACATTCCCCAGGGTATACACTGACCTGGCTGCTTCAGTGCTTGTACTTTTGAGCTGACACTTCTTCTTACCAGAAATTTGGCATATCTGAAGATAAAGGAAGGCGAAGAACTTTCAACTGGCCCTGAACACAGACACAGAGATCTGAAGGGATGTTACAACAGTATTAGCTCTGCTTCTGTTTCCAAGCTTGGTTTATTCCCTCATTAGGAGCAAGAGTGGAGACAATACACCTATGGCAAACAGAAATAAATCAGAAAGGGATGCTTTAGGTCACTTTTCAGCTATTTAAAAAATGTTCTTGTCATCTTGAATGGTTGCAGAAGCTACCCTTTTTCTTACCGATAATAATTGAATTAGTCCCAAGTAGTTTGAATTAACATTGATTTTAAATTAAAAAAAAACCCCACCGTGTTTTAATGATCAATCCTTCACCTTCTCCAGGTGAGAGGTAAGAAAATATTTGCTGTAGAGGCTTAGAAACATTCTTGTTGGTTTTCCTTCCAACTCAGCTAGTAACAAAATCCGTATTTATGTACAAGGAAAGCAATGTTTAAAAAAAGCTATGGAAGAAATGCTCTAGCCTCTGTATAACACCCATTGAAGTCATCCACTGCTTGCTGCTGCAGTCACTTTGAGATTTCCATCTTAATTCCCAGGGACAAAAGGATGCTAGTAAGACTACGGGTTGAAATGTACACTGAGGATCAAACTGCTGACAAGTGACATTTTTACTGTTATTATTAGCAGTAGTATCAAAAGAATATGCCCAAAATCTAAGCTAACAGGATTCCTCTTCGACAGCCACTAGATATACACATGATGGCAGAAAACTCCCTTTCCCGGTCAGTTTGCAATAAAAATAGCCAAGACAAACCAATTAGACTTTTTCAGCCTGATTTTTAGGCATGACAAACTAAGGCAGAGAATAACTGAGTTTATGGAGACAGGCCTTTCCCACTTCACAGGAAACCTACGGTTTTGGGTGCTTGTCATGCATCCCACTCAGTTGTTTCAACCATAAATGGTTCCCTTGCTCACCTGGAAATGGCAGAGGTGGGTGTAATTCTGCACAGTCTAACAACCACCTAGTGCCATGAGCTCACGTTAATGAGAAAGGGCCCATTTACCATGAGGGAGACAGTCTAAGATGTTGTAAGCTTTCCAACTAGAACTATTTTACAAGGCTACTCTTTTTCTTCTTGTGATAATTTTGTTTAAAGAGTCAGCCAATCAGTCCTGAGTCTCCAGACATCAGACAACTCAGTCGAAGTAGAAATTCAGACCAGTTTGTTTGTCCCAACCAGGTCATTTTCTACAGAGGCAGAAAAACCCCAGTGTCTTCTGGAAGCAATGAACTGACACTATCTGAGATTATTTTCAGAGCCGTGATCTGCAAGTCTGCTACAACTGAGCTGACCTGGGATGACTCAGGTATTTGTGATCATGCAAAAATGTCCTTAAGCACTGACACCTGTGGCAGCACAGCTGTTCTCTAATCCTTTCCATTTACAAAAGCAGGCAAGATTAGGTCCCCAGGAAAGAGGAGGTCTGGTTGCAGGCTTACCACCTCCAGAACAATTCATCCAACTTGTGTGTTCTCCATCTCTCTGACCTAAAAAGGCCCAGGGATGGGCTAAAACCTGAGGGAATTGTCTTTGAGTGTTGCACAAAGTTTGCGGGTTAAAGGATGAGCATCTGGCTATTGCAAAATAGTCCTGAATTCTCTGGGTTTTTTGCTCTATGCACAGAAAAACTTCCCAAACTGTTTTGCATGAGCTCTAAAACCAGGAGCATCCTACCAACTTCTTTTTCTAATGCTGCAGTATTGTTCCAAGAGAATGGGTGGCATTTGCTTTAGAAGCACTTTGGTACATAATGTTTCAAAAGCCCCAGAACTGTGGAGAACAACTTACACTGCAGCATTTTTGATAGGAGCTAGCAGGCTATGCCAGCAGAATTAATTAAGGGCGTTAATTTCCTATATTAGTGCTTGGCTTCTGTTGCTTCTCTTCACCTGTACTAACTGTCATTTGTGCAATTTCCTTTAGGTTTGCTTTAAAAGCTATTTAAACCCTGAGCATCTCAGGAACCTGCTGCAGAATATAGATATACTTTGTTGAATTGTTATCCTGTCTCCCAGTAAGAGAGCTTTGTGTTGTTAATTACAGCCTGGAGCCATTGAATGCTACTGCTGTGTTAAAGTAAGTGGAAGGAATGCTCTATGTCTCTGTACATAGGCCACTGAGCATGATGGGTTCTTTATAATCTTGGTAATTTTTTTTTTTGGTGGGGGTGATAATTTCACAATTTGTAAGAAACATTTTGTTGTGTTAAACGATGTGGTTGAAAGTCCTGCTTAATTATTGATGCACTGAGAGTATCAGTATGGATCTAACCTACTATCAGATCGTGACTTTTCTCCCTCACAATGAAAGTTTAAGCTTCAGGAATGGTGCGTTGATGAATTGATGCAGGGCTTATTGCCAACACTCTCTTGCATATTTTATGAGGCAAGCAAATGATGGGAAAGAAGGCTGATTTTCCTCCTGGAAATTCCACCTTTTAACAAAGACTTAGTCTAAAAGCAAGCTCTCTTATCCCCAAGAGGAAATTTTCCTGTAAACATCAGTTGTTCTACTCTACCTTGTGTGACCTTTAGCATTGAGAGAATGTATCTGTCCTTTTCAAAGAGTATGTCTGATTATTTTCCTAACTTTGTGAAAAGTGTGATGACTGACAACCTTGATCCCTGCTATCTTCTTACGGGAAGAACTGCTGATATTTTTCCAGAGCCTTTTACAGCATACCTGTTTGCTGCACAAAGTCATGCTGCAGATGATCTGACAACATGAGAGATAAATGGATGGGTGTACAAAGTGATCAGCTGTCCATTCTGTGCACTGAAAGATAATTTCAGGCTCTGGAAGATAGTCTTATACTGGGGCAGTGGAGTTTTAAGACTGTGAAGGAAATTGGAAAAGATTTGAGCAGCTGAAGAGCTCCTTGCACAAGGTATGATGTGTTTTGGTGCATACATTACCCTTTTCCTACAAAGGAGAAAGAATTTGAAGCCAAGACTCAGAGTTATTGATTCTTCAGCTGAGGACATCCCCTGAAAACTGAGCATTAGAACATGCATTGTGTAAGAACTAATTTATTTCTGTGGACCCCAGTTCTCCATTCCCTCTCTGTGCATGGGGGCAATGGGCCTGGCTACTTAACTGATGTGCTATTGTTTTGTCCATAGGACAATTTAAAAGTTATATTGCTCTGCAGGCTACAATAAACAAAGGCATTTCCTTCAGAGGAGTCCCTCAGAGGTCAGAGAAATCATAGACTAGGCTGTTCTCAGCAACCTCATCTAAGGCTGCCCTTAGCCTTAAGTCTTGGCATGGTGTTCTATGATCTGTATTTTGGATGGCATCATGAAGTCAAATAATTGACACCACTATAATTTTTTTTTGTCCGACAACAGAAAAATGAACTGAAGATGAGGAGATTATTTATTCTCATGTACTCATCATGGCAGAAGAGCAGCGCAAATCCTTTCTGTCATAACTTGCCTTTCTTGAACCTGGTCACAAAGCCAATAAATCTGGAACAACTTCCAGTGAATATATTACCAAATTGCCAACAGACACAGGAAAGCTCTATATAGACTCCCAGTCAGCTATAGGCAGGTAGCTAGATGTATTAAACCAAGGCAGATTTATTGATGCACATTCAGTGTTACTTTAACTGTTTTTTGTGTTAGGTATGGCTTGTGACACAGGACTTCAAAGCTCTACTTGATCCATAATATCCAGTATAGACATATCTGATACGAGGTCAGAGATGTGAACTTTCCAACATTTGTGCAGATTATAGTAATGGTGAATTACAGTAATCTGCAAATTAGGAGATGCCTCTGCATACTAAATTGTACAGATTATTGCAAGACAACCTTCACAACAGAAAACATAAAAATGTCCATCCTTTTGAATAGTATTATCCTCCAGTTTAAATCCAAGAACATTTTCTCATTATCCATGCTCTCATCTCAGTACCTCCTGTGAAGAACTTAGATGATAACGTGAAAGAACAAAAAGGCTAAGAGAACACAGTAAGCCTATACTTGTGGTTTGTTGAGGCTGTTCACAGTCAAATTGGGTAATAAGCTTTGTATTACAGTTAAAAAAAAATTAACCCATTCCATGTATCAAATTTTATAATGTACCATTCAAGTTCAATTCACACTCAGAATTGCTACTGATTTTCATTTTGCTTTAAACTGTGCTATGATTGCTATATATCCAACACCCTGCCTTATTGGATTTTTACATAAATGCTGCTACATTTTTTTTTTTATATTCATAATTCAACTTCAATCCCTCTGGTTGCCATTCCTTTGCAGAGACAATATTGTATTCCTCCACACTCACACTGTGCCAAACTTGATTTAGAAACCAAGACAGAAAACACTTGCAGGATATTTATTCCACCGCAGAGTGGAAACACAGGTCTACTTCTGCAAGTCCAGTTTAATATTTTCTTCCTACTGAGTAGGCCAAATCTGAGTTTGGACCAAACATTAAAATTACTTTGTACACACACATTTAAAACTCTTGTAGTTAGTAAGGGTTATTATTTAGAGACAAGTACTTCTAGAGTGTCAGATACTTTGGTGATGGGTCTCAAGTGGCTGGGTAAGGTGCAAGCCACCAGGGTATAAAACATTCTTACGAGTGGAGCTGTTGTGTGTATGGGGTGGGCAAGAGCATCGAGCCCTCTTGAGACAGAGACTTGGGGAAATCACTCTTGCTGCATCTACCTAGAGCCACCTCAGTTTCTGAAGGATGTTTGGGCATAGGTACTTCAGATGGCAAATTGGACCTTTTTTTTCAACTAGCTACCCTAATGCTCTGTTACAGCTTGGCACATCATGTGGTGAGAGCTCCAAAATGACAGCTTTCATCTGGCAGGGGCCTCTCTCTCCCTGTCATTCATGCAAGAACAACAAGTGAATATTGAGCTTTCTAGAACAAGCTTACTGCTGGCACATAAAACTATTCAACATGCGTCAGCAGCCATGCTTGCCTTCATCTGTCTCCCTAGGCTGCTGTGTCAGAGGTGAGATGAACAACAAAAAAACCCTTGTATAAAGAGTTTTTATAAAACCCTTATAAAAACCCATATATATAAAGTAGGTTGTGGACCAGAATTCTGTGTTAGGGCATCTTATCTTGGGAATTTGTTCTTCTGGTTGATTACCAATAGTCTGAATATGATAGTTCTTAAAGCACTGTCTTAATCAGGTCACTTTAACATAGGGAAGAAAAAAAAAGAAAAAAAAAAAAGAAAGAAGGAAGAGAAGGTAGAATTAACTTTTATTGACTTTTTGGATATTAAGGAGCTATAGTGACTTGTAATTCTATGGGTTAGTCCAGATACTAATTCTTTTTATTATTAGACTTAAGTCATACTGAAGGTGTCTAAAATAGACAAGATTTTCTTTATTCCCGACTATGTGTATTAATCTAAATAAATTACATGCTTAGACTGTCAACAATATAAGTGCATATGAACCTGGATTGAAAGATATCATGAATATATTTCAAACAATGGAGTTGAAGTTGTCACTGGAATGTATATGGTGAAGTATCATACAACAATATTGTCTGTACCAAAACACATGAAATATAAAGGCAATAGAGTTCTTGTGTAAAGTGCTTAAAGTGCTTATATCCATTCTTTTTATGTTTGGGATTTTCTAACTGCTCTGTCTTTGTCATGTATTTTGTATAAGGATGACATTACTTACAACCTTGGCTAACTGTGACTTAACAGTGCTGTTTGTGTGGGAATTTAGATAAGCTTTCCAGAGTCTGAAGATTTAGCTGATCCTTTTTGGTTTAGAAACTGGGCTGGGTATCTGGTGTGATTAGGTTTTTTTAAAGCAATGTCTGCAAAGAAGACATTCTGTGAAGAAAGATTAAACTGCTAGATGCAAAGATGGATGTTTATTGCCTTTCTTGTGTTTTAAACATGATAATTAAATATCTTGGGAGATCAAAACAAAGATCTTCACTTACAATACATTATGAAGATTCATTGTAGTCAATTCTCATTTTAGCTAAAATTATTTCCTAACCTAGATTTTATTTGCAGAAGTCACAGTGTTCTATTAAAAAAAAACAATAAAAATCTCAAAATTTTTAAAAGTCCAATTCTGCTTGTAAATGTGTTACAAATTGTATCACTCTTCCAATTTTTAAGAAACTATTATGATTAATATTTCTTTGTGTTTCTAGTACCTACCTGACTGTGGGTGAAAACATGTTCTGGCCAGGCAGTATGTGCAATATTCAGACATTGCAGCTGAAGTTGTATCGCTCCTTGTATTTCCTCATTAATTGTTTGGGAATATATATAAAATGAACACCAGATACAGAGCCTTAGTAGCTGAAAAACCCTCACACTTTTGCTGAAATAGGAGAAGAACATCAACAAAAAGAGGGGTTCATTTCTTTAATCACTAATCAGCAAGATTGGCATCTAGTGACAACATAAGTCCAAACATTATTTTGTAGCAAAGAAGGTTATAAACCTCCTGTTAATATCAATAGCCATGTGCATTTTACTTTCAAACAAATAATACTTTTTAAATTCAAATATTCTACTGAAAAATTAAAACCAAAACATGGTAACAATCACTTAAAGTAAATCAACAACTAAAAAGGTAATGGGAAACAATCACTTCATATGATCACTTTTATCATTGTACTGCCCAATCTGTCTACTCAAAACTGGTGAAATCAAAGTTTCAGTCAAACAACACAGAGAAGGAAAAAAAATGGGGCTTGGATTATATTTTTCTGCCCCTTTGGTTAACGACAGTAACTCCTTCTCCTGGGCAGTGAATTTACCTACTGAGCTGCCATGTGTACAACTGGTTTATTTGTTTGGAGTGACACCTCTGAGCCCTGTGGGATGCAGGGACTTCAGTGCCTGGTGTGCAATGTGCTCATGTTGCTCTTGGGAATGCACACGCAAGGGTCATGTTTACAGCTTATGGATCGAAACTGGAGAGTGAAATGAACAGATATGCAGCAGGAACCACAGAGAGACTGAGGTCCTGGAGGGAAGCAGCAAGATGACCAAGTTGCTGGTATCAATGATCCTCAAGAGCACAAGGGACCCCAAACAAATGACCATGGATTTTTGATAAGGATCTTGTTAATTTATTTAGTGGGAGAGGCTGTGAACTGCTGGCATTCCTTCATGTTCATGCCTAGCTACAGTGTATGGAGACCTCTTGAACTCCTGAGCTCAAGTGATGGCTTTTGCAATTCACTGACTGTATGTTCTTAAGCAAGTGGCTTCACCTCTGAGCCTTGGGCTGTCTGCTAAAATACATTGTAAGATTAAAGCAGTAAATGTAATGCTGCAGCAAGAATCTGCTTTGAAATCCACAGAGGATAAATGCACTTAGTAACACAAAGTGTTACAAGGCATGGGAAACTCAGCTCCTTTGTTGTAGCTTTCTCCAGGTGAGCTTGATCCTGGGCTGGAATGGTGGGTTGGAGATTCTGTTTGGTTTTTGGTTTTAAATCTGCTTTTCCACCTCAGACCTAGAATTTGCTAGATTAGCCAGCTGGTTTCACCTTTCCTTTTCTGCATTCTATTAAGGAACCTGAGTGTCTTTGGGGCACTGTGACATGTTGAGTTAAAAATGACTGTAATTACTGTGATCCCTGTGGAATTTCAAGTGTGCACAGTTTTCGCCTCGAGGGGCTTGAATCCTTGGAGAGCCTATTTTCTGGGACAGCAAGAGCTGTGAAATGTACAACTCTTGATTTGCACTCAAGATCAGAGTCTGATTTGTATGGTTAAATAAAAAAATGTTGATTTATATAATTTGTTCCTGGGTCATAATTATGGTCTAGAATTAATTGAATAGCCTGGAGGTTTCACTACTGTACATGGTAATGATTACTAAAAATTGATTCTCTCCTATATTACTTTATTAACTTATCTGAAAATGACATATCGTGAAGAACAACTTTAAATATTGCTGTGCTGAGCAACTTTGTAAATTGCTATTCAAGCTATTTGTGTTGTGGGTTTTTTTTTCCCTCCTTGAATTTTTTAGGCAATTTAATATTTTAAAAGTGCCTGAGCTATACGTTTAACCAGAAACACAGTGAGGTGGGGGTTCATGATTCTGATTAAGGACATTGTTCTTCCAGACAGACATGCTGGATTGCACCCTCCAAACACAAAGACCTTGCACACCCAACGGGTTATTGTGTCACCAAGCATGCTTGGGCTAGCTAAGCATGGATTGTGTATATGCGTGAGCAGCTGGGATGCAACCCACTTTTGGCCACTTTGGCTGGATTTTTTTCTAGTATATTTGGACTCTGGATGGAGTGAGCTTAATGCCTAGCTACAGAATTTGTTACTTTTTTAACCTTCATTACATTTTATTATTCATTACTGTTACCTCAATGGGCTTCTCTGGCCAGGCTTCCAAATATGGGCTTTATATTTGTCTGGTACAATCATGCAACAGGCGCTCCTGCAAATGCCGTCTCCTGTTTGCTCATTCAAGTGGCCCCATTTGGAACATAGGGGAGGGCTTGACTCCTGTTGATCAAATCTTGAGAAGGCTTCGAAAGCCTCCAAAAGAGGTAGAATGACTCTGAGGTTGAGATAAGATTAATTGCATGGAAATTCTCTGGGAGAAGAAAGAAATAGTTGTGAGGGTTAGACCACTTCCTCTGAAATTATAAAGCAAACTGTAAAGATGGAAGGAATCTTACTACTATCCTTTTATTATCCTATATGTTAAAGCTTCGGTATTGATGTTACAGATATTTTTTCTCATGTTCTGAAAAGCATATTCTAAAAAGGTTTCAATTCAAGCTTGTCCAAATGTTTAATTTAGATAAAAGTTGTCCATGGCAAAAAGATAGTATTATAGAATTATAACACTAACTTCAATAGTATTATTTCAAACATTACTGTAACATAGAAAATGGAATGAGAAACTTTTAGATGGATGGAAAATTAGACATTTGACCTTAGGTGAATTTTTTCCAAAGAAACTTCCCAATCAAGTTATTACCATGAAACTTTGCATTTCATCTGACCAGCACTTTCCGGCA
The DNA here is from genome assembly GCA_013398125.1 of Aegotheles bennettii. Lineage (NCBI taxonomy): Eukaryota > Metazoa > Chordata > Aves > Caprimulgiformes > Aegothelidae > Aegotheles > Aegotheles bennettii. Next base: position 122,776 of record VZRW01000270.1, read on the forward strand.
GACTATTGTTTTACTGGGAAGTTTTCATCTAGTTCTTTCATTTGCATTGAATATTCTGGGTCCAATCTCTAGGAAAAACGAAAGCATCTGAATTGTGCATGTTGTAAACCCTAGAAAAAGGTAAGAAATGAGAGAAAGAGCTGAAATCCACTTAAGTCAATGAATTGTTATGTCAGAGCATCAGAAAACACAGACTGAGTTCACTTTGTTTGTCAAGGGAGGAAATGCCCTGTTTGGGACCTCAGTGGGGTTTGTTTTGGCTGTCTCTCAAAGATGATGAACTTACTGCTGCCTTCACCTCCAAAAGCTATGTAAGATTTGGCACTTGCTGGTGGCTGCCAGGAGCAGCAGGTTGGACTTGCAGGCTCAGGTCTGTCATAGCTAAGAGGGCAGATAAGAGGCTGGAGCACTGTATTCCCTTTCCTTATCAGCTGCCAAAATGATGGACAGCTGATAATGGCCATTTCTCACTTTTTACCAAAGTGGGAAGAGCAGGGCCTGTTGAGGGATATTCTCCTCTGTGACAGTAAAACTCTTTCAGCCATGTCCATAATGCTCATTATATCTCACTGTCTGATGGCACCATTAAGGAGGGCCTTTTCATCCCTTTACACCCCTATATTCTCACAAATTCCAGCTCCAGTCAGAGGACCTAATTTTACTTAACACAGTCTCAATGTCTGTGTGTTGCCCACTACGTGGCACTTGCAGGCTGGTGTTTCCATGGTTCCATGAGTTGGGTCTGCTCGTGGACTGCTCTCCTTTTTATTTTGCTCCGAGAAGAAATGGGCTGGGGCAAAGTTAAGGCTGCTGCCCATCCCTACCACAACTGTCAAGTTTCACCAAAGTAATTTGCAATGTTATTGGAGAGTCAGGGCTGAATGTGAAGGGTTGTGGATGTAAAGAGAATATGGATGTCATCACCAGTAGCTGCAGAGACCTGGCAGCATTTTGGTGACTGCTCAGGACAGAGGCAGGGACAAAGCATGGTCCATGTTGTTGTAAAGCTGAGCCTTCCTCCTGCATTCTCAGCCTAGCTTAATAGGGATGTGAGAAACTTCCCTTTCCTTTTACACAAGAAAAGGAGGAACATGGCAGAATGCTCTTTTTTCATAGCTGAAATAAAATGGGGCTTGATTCCTCTCTGGAATGTTCACAGAAAATTTGCCCAATTTGTCTTTCTGACATGAAGTGAATCTTCACATCAATTCTTTATGCCTCCCCCATCAATGCCACCTCTTCTCTTTCAACTTACTAGCCCCTCTCATCTCTGCTGCAGATTTCCTGGCTCCCCAGATACACAGAAGCACAGCGATAGCATCTATTTTCCTTCTGTTGTTGTTGCCTTTGTTTTGTTGTATATAAATGTACAGGGATGTCTTTGACTGTTTATCAGTTTAAGTGCTCTGGGCAATGTTAGGATTCAAGTTATCAAACTATTAAGGGTCTGATTCTGCAGAATATCTTCAAGAGATGCTGAGAAATTACTGTTTCTTGATGGACTTGGATGGGTGTGGAGGACATTCATCCCTTCAGGCAGAGCTGAGGATCAGGCCCTAATTGATGTTAAATTTAGGACAAACAGCCACCAGTGTTTAGCAAGGATATGTGTTTGTTGGAGAAGAAGGAGCCTCATGCTGTGTTGATTGATGCTGATTTCCATTCCATTATTTCAAGATGTGCACTACATGCTACCGAGAGGCCAATTACCAAAGGTTGTTTAAAAGACACATCTCTGAGTACTGGGATTCATCATTAATTCAGGGGGTTATGCTTCTGACTTTCCTGAGCTCTCTATTCCACCCTTAACAGAAGCACTTGTTTTACATATATTTCCAAGTTTCCACCTTTGAATATTCTGCTCGACTTCCTGTGGAACTTGATTCTGTGCTTCATGAAGAATTATGTTACACTTGAGAGAGTTTAGTCCTGTGCAACATCATTGGTCCCAGAATATCAGACCTGGCTAAAGAAGTAGCAGCAAAAAAGACAGCCCACCCCGGTAGTTTAGACAGTAGGCAATGCTTCTGGAGAAAATATAGGGAGTACAAACATTTGGTTCAGTTCAAAAGGGGTTAATCACCACAGAATAATCTTTACTAGCTAAAAACCCCCTAACCAAACAGCAAGGGGGAGAGGAAGGAAACAGCCAATGGTCCCAAGAGAGGGAGAATAAGGTTCTGATGCAAAGATGTAAACCCTTGGCATTATTCCACTCATGGTATTCCACTAATTTCCTTTAGCTGGCATAGAAGAGATGCTGGCCATCCAATTTAATCATACATTTTCACAATATGGGATGGAACTGAATCCTGCTTTTAATCCCTGTGAACTTCAGGCATCAAGAAATTTAGCAAGGTTGTGAGTGCAACAGAAGTAGTTGGTGAATGCTACTCCAAACTGTACTCTTCCTAGTGAAAGAAGCATGGACCAGCTCTTTGCCAGAGACAAGTCACATCAGCTAGGGAGGCCGGAGATGTTGTGAATCAGCCAGCCAAACAACCAGGGTTCCTCCACTGGGAGCTACAGGTGCCACTGGAGGGGTGCGAAGAGGGAGACTGTGGTGAGGCAATGCCATTGGCATTATTCTGTTCCAGGCAGATAGAATCAGTACAATTCACTCCTCTACCCTCTTCTCAGACCCTGCTGCATTCCCCAAGCTCATCAAGACCTGATTAAAACTTAGCATTTATCCAGGTCTCTGGACATGGTAACTAATAGTCACAACACCACAGTGAGAAAGATGAAAGCAATATTATTATCCTAATTTTACACTTGGGGGCATAGAGGCAGAGGGGAATGCTGAGCTAGTATTAGAAGTGTTAAGCTCCCACACTCACAGTCTGCCCCAGCTGTACTCTTTAGCACTTGGTCTGGACATATGTATATAATGAACTCTCCATTGGGTTTTCAAGACGTTGACCTTGCTGTAAGCTTTGGTTGCTGTCCACAAATATGGAAGTGTTCACTCAATCTGAGAATGCCTCTGTCTTTCCCAGTTTCAGCCTGTCCCTAGTGCATCTTGTTTCATTCCATTCAGGTGACTTAATTATGCTTTCAAATGCAATCCAATCAATACGTGGCAAAAAAACATTCAAATTGCTTCTGGGAAAGTCCTTGGTTCTGATCTGAATCTACAGGGAAGACTTTTGTGGTATAGAAGAAAAATTAAATCAGTCAAAACAAATTCCCTCTAAAAGTGCTTCCTATTTGATTGAGAGAGAGGGATTTTTGAGCCTATTTAATAAAATATCACCAGAAAGAAACTCATTCTGTCCTGTTCTGTAGGATTATCTAAAACAAACTGTAAAAACTAGCACATTTTCTAATAACTCTTTGTATTAATGGAATTTGCTCTGTGTCAGTCTCTCCCATTGTCACTGTCACTCTGAATGGAATTTGCCCTATGCTTCTGTTACAGTCAGTAGGCAGAAATAGATGTTTTCAGAGCAAAAATAATTACATCCAAATATGTCAGGTGAATTGCAATTAAAGAGAGTTCTATTTTCTTCTGGCAGCAAAGGGACACTAGTTCAGGTAGAGCTGTCTACATTACAGATGTTGAAAATTAGATGAGATGAAACCTATCCTCTATTCTCCTTTCCTCCCTATATTAAACTGTCTTGGTGATTTCCTGTGTAATGTCAGGGTTTGACCCAGTCAGTGTCAATACATCAGGTCCTTTGGGTCTCTCCCTGAAAACCCATCACACACATTAGGTCTAGGCTTTCTCCTTCATCTTTTAAAAGATCTACTCCTATTCCTAAGATCAGTTTTTTATTTCCAACTCTGTATTGTTAAGTTTATAAATCACTGAGCTATCCTTGCAGGTCACAGTCCCCACAGTGCAGGGATGTGATCCCTGTGATAGCACTGCTGTGAAGTTTTGGGAAGTTAATGGTCACATCCCACAGTTGCCAGGAGGTTGCAGGCTCACCTGGACTTCCTAGTGGTGCTTTATGGGTCTCCTGCAAACCTCTCATAGTCAAGTAAATAAGAATCCTCTATGCACTGAAAGTGCAGAGGACATTGCTATAATAGGACTCCAGGGCTTTACAATACACTTAAATTTCCTTGCTAAATATAGCTGCTTGATTCTTATTTGCCCAAGAGAACTAACATATTATTTAAGGGATATTTTCTTCTCTGCTTTGCCAGACAGACTGTATGTGTGTAGGTGAGTGTGTTTGTGTGTATACAGTATATTGAGCAATTTTGGTGGCTATTTGCCAAAGCAGATAATAATGTTGTAGCTTTAGTGTCTGTTTATTTCTCCCCTCTCTTCTCCAATCCTGTCTCTCACCTCCCTATTGATTTAGTGCAGCCAGTGAAGTTTTACAACCTGCATTTAAGGAGGCTGCTGTTCGAAATCCATGAGGGGTTGCTAATCAGAACTAACTGCAAGCATCAGGTGCAGTAGGCAACTTCGTCCTGGCCTATTGGCTTAAGAGAGCATGAAGGGCTAATTTCATGGCTGATAAAGCTTTCTGTCAAGGAGGCCTCCCAAACAAATGAACATTGACTTTTCTTTACAAGGGAAATAAAAATGGTCTTTTATCACGACTGCCTGCTTGTGCAAGGTAAGAAGTCACACCCCTGTGGGGCTATCACTAGCCACCTGGGACTCTGGGAGCTTGCTAAATTGCCCAGACAAGATTTTCAAATTGATTTTGGAACCTAACTCCTCTTTAAATGCTCACTTTCCCTTTGATCTCTTGGACTTTTTTAGTTTTAGGTCCAGAGGTGATAAAATCCAGTGGGAAATCTTCTGCAGGCTTTTTTGCAGGCACTTCCTTAGGCTTTCCCTAGGAAATAGGAACTGGGTGCCTAAATCCCTTTCAGAATCTGGATCCTTATTGCTTCTCTGTTTCTGGTTTGCCAATTTATTGCCTCCTCCCTCTTATATCTGACTGATCTCTTGATACTGCCTACATTCTTATGACAACTCTTGATTCCCTGCTCTGCCAGAAAGATGGGCTTTGACTTCTGCCTGAAGGGAGCACTCATCTTCCTGCTCTTCTGAAGAAAATAATATTGATTATTTCAAAGCACGTGACTTGAGGGTCTTTCTATGGCCAACTTAATATCCTTCAGATGTCCTTCTTTCACCTGTTAAGAGTCTTTACCAAAAGAAGTGGGTGCTATTTCTTGTAGCAAGTAGTTAAGTGTGTGGTTAAAGCCTGATGCTTTCAAGAAAATAATTTCTTTGAATAAAATTAAGCAAGTCCTCACATACTTCACAGAACAGCATCTATGAAGCTTTCAAAAATGGTATCATTTTTTTTTCCTTCTTTCATGTTTTGATGAAATGTCTTTTCAGCCAGCAATACAGTCATTTCAAGGATGCAGCCCTTGCTTTTAATACTGAGATCACTGAGTTTCCCTCCAAGTTCCTCAAAGAGAAAAAAAACGCTCCAAATCTGATCCTGATCTCTGCTAATCTTAAATCCATCATTCTTTTATGAGTGGTTTTTGAAGATCCTCTTAGGGCTGGTTTGTGCTACAAAGGTTACGCTAGGAGAGAGACATTGGCTAGGGCCCCTTGTGGAGGTCTGATTTATTTTGATAACAGGACTTTTGCATTTATAGGTAAATTACCAGTTTGAAGGACAGACACTTTTCCATCCAAATGTTTATTTTGCCAGTGTAACTTCAGTGACATAGAGGAGATTTGCCAGAAGAATTATGTCTATAGATGTTGCAATTTTCTCTTTCCTGCAGTTCACTGGCATACTTGAATGCTATAGTATGGACCTGGCTTTCAAATTAGGCTGTTGAACAACTCCATGAGCCAGTAGGAAAACAGTTTAAGTCTTTCACTACAGATCCATTGGGCTCATTCTGGTCTTGTACTTCAGGCAGTCTCCCTGGTAGGTTCCAGTTGCACACCAGCTTGTTCAGGAATAGTAATCAAAGGCTCTGGGTGTGATGCTGATGGGTATATATCATTGGTATTAGAAACTGGTGTGCTATGCCTTCACCCTGCCAACCTCTGAGACACCTGGTTGTTCCTAATCGTCTACCAAGTTATTTTTCTACCCATGCTTCTTGAATGGCAAGTCTAGATCAGGAATATTTCCCAGCTCTGTCTGCGTGTTGGTGGTGCTGTATGCATACCCGTCCCTCTATACAGGCTGAGAAAAATTCGTGTCACAGAGGCAGACAGTTCTCGCAGGACTAAACACAGACTTTGCCAAGACCGTTGGAATGCTGTGGAAGGACAGGTAGCAATGCATTTTAAAACTTGACAGGTTTTAGGGGTGTGTGTGTGTGTGTGTGTGTATAAGATGGTGCTGAAACAAGTTCAGATTTCTACTGCGTTACATGCTGGTTTTGTTAATGAGGGGTACAATCAGAGGTAGTAATTATAGTTTTGCTGTCAAACAGCATTTACTTTAGCCAGAATTTTGCCCTAGGCTTTTAGCTGTTCCCCTCCATGGGCTGAAGATGTTGTTTGTCGGTTTCTTGCACTACAGCAGGACTCTCTTCTTTGTGGTACACACTGCTTTCCAGTTAAATTAACACATTTTCCACTTAAATTGATGCACCGTTTTTAGGCAAAGGACGTTCATTTGTTGGTGGGCTGTTTACTGCCTCCCTTGTTTTATGTTATGTCCGAGAATTGAAGGCAGCCCTGCAGCCAGGCAGATCAACATAGTTCCTCTGAAATAAATGAGTCTTTGGAGGACAATCAGTGGTTGTAATGTGCCTGGATAGCTACAGTGGCACCTCTAAAAGTGTCAAATAGAGATACTGGTCCTTTGCAGACATGATCTGCCAAATGGATGGGTTTCATACAGGGATTCTGCATTTACATTTTAACCACTGGGTTCAAACATATTTCCAAGTTTCCCCTTCTTTCACCACCTTTCTGACTTTTTTATTTTTCTTTAAGCCTTTGCAAAAATCACAAAACTGGCTGAAACTTAAAATGCTTCATGGTGAGAAGACAGATATGATTACAAATGAGAACACGCCATCCCCCAAGGAAGCCCAAGTTTCCCCTTTCATCACGATTAAAGAATGCTACATATGAGAATATTTATGGCAGAGTTTATATTATTGTATATTGTTTATGATTATGTAGTACGCACTTACATTCTCTGGAGAAATACACAGTCTCCTTTTTGCTTCTTCACTTTCTCCTCTGTTATGTTTCCTGTAATACGTTATTGCAGTGTGCGTCTTAGGGCTTGCTTTGAAAAAAGAATACTCGGGAGGTAGGGCTAACACATTGCTTTGGGAAAATAAACCTGCCTTTGACTTTTAAAGAGTTGGCAGGGAAAGTAATAGGAAGATTAATTAGTTCCAATTGATAATTTTCACTTAAAGTGCATTCTTCAAAAATGTACTGTGAAGCTGGAGGCTGTACAATTTACGTGGTATAACTTTATAGATTTTGTTTTGTCACTTGAATACCATTTTGTGAGTGCTGCAATCATTCTTATTTCCGGTTATTTGTTCTGGAAGCAAAGCTGGAATCTACAGAGACAATGTGGGACTTGCAGCACATTTCCTTCCTAAGCTAATGAATACGTGCTAGAGAGGGATGGAAAAGTGGGATAGTTCCTATGGCACCCAGGCCATACACTTGCCTAGGATGGAGAAATTCAAGAGTCACAATTGATTTGGACCTCCTAGGCTGGAGGACAGCCAGACACTGGATCCCAGGGCAGTCAACAGTGAAAAGTTGACATAAACTGTCAGGCACCGAAGAGGAGGATCTGACACAGCACCAAGTGGGTGCTGTGATTTGGCAACCTTGGCAAAGGGAAACCTGATTCATTCCTCACTTCCCCTAATTCAAGTGCCTGACTCTCTCTAAAGTGCTGCAAAAGGTGGTGATGCGGTGTGAATAGGGTCCTTGCTCCTGGAAGCTGGTGCTAACCTGACTGACTCCAGAAACCGCACTGACAAAGGAATGAATTATTGTAAATACTCAACATCCCACTTCAGCTGAGACTTCAGTCCATGTTCTTCAGTACCTTGATGAACTTGAGTTTCAGGCAGCTGTTTAAACCTGGCATTTTCTATGTGTGCTGAAAGACAGACCTGAGCTTTATTGCCCAGGTGAGTCCTTATTCTTCTCTGGAGGTTACCCTCCTGCATGGTGAAGGGTTTAGGAGCCACTAGCTACACAAGAGGGTCTTACCAGGACATGCCAAAGGAGGACTGCAACGCAAATGCAAACTCAAGGGTATGTTGCTCAGCTTTTCTCCCAGCCCTGCTCAAATGGGCAGCAAATGCTGTGTCCAGTGCTTTCAGAAGGCAGATGAATCCACTTGATGTGCCCTCCCCCCCGATTTTGAGCTATCAGTACAGCATTTTGTGCAACAAGCATGAAAATGGTAAGAAGGCATTTGAATTTCTTGACAATTGTCACCTGCCATATGTCAGACTTAAAAATACATTTTTGTGGGTTGTATTTACTGTTTCCTCTTCTGGGCAATCATGGCCACTTTCATGTTTTGAGATTTTCCCATTTTCCACCTTGCTGATTTATCCCCTTTCCCAATGAAATTGTGTTCTAGGTGACTGGCAGCTTCTGCAATTTGCCTGTGCAGTGCAGAGGTCAGCAGGAGAGAGGAGTGATCCTCCACAACACCTCAAAGTCCTCTGCCTCCAAGGGGCAAATGCAAAGCAATCTAAGTCCAGCCCTTCCTCAGCAACATTTGTGAATGTTAAATATGCTCAGTCCAGTCTATTTCCAATTGTCCCTCTGAGAATTCCCAACTGTTACACTGTTCACGTGTGAGTTAGATGCAATTGGATAAAGGGTAACATCTTGGTGATACCTACAGGTTTATATTGCAAGCACACAACAGTGGCCAGCCAGGTGCACTCTGAAAAGAATATTTTATTCTCTTTGTTCTGACTGCTGGGGTACCATGACTGTGACACAGCTGAATTGTTTAAATGCAAAAGCCCAAGTTTTTCTTTAAAAAAAAAATTTAGCAAAGCCTAGAATGAATTACTGGCCTATTTGTCATCCTGGCATGGAAAGTATTTTCCATCTCTCCTCCTGAAGCTGTTCCACTTAGTATAAATAATGAAATATTCAGTGAGCCACAGAAAAAGACTGGCTTTGTAGCCTGGGGTGCTCCACTGAGTATGAGACAGCCCAGGTGAGTAGCTTTATTACAGGTGTATTGGCTATTCTGGGTATGATCTGAGAAAACTGCCATAAAGCATTTTGGCTTTGATCCAGTCAGCCTTTTGCAACAGAAAAAAAAAAAGAATTATTGTGGAAAATTTTTCATCAGCTCTGTTATAGGCATGCAGTACAAGTGACAGTTTGTAAGGGAATAGGAATTAGAAGGAACAGCACTGTGATTGCTTCCACCTTGCCTAACATACCTCTCACTGAGCTGGGCATTTCTAGAGCAAAAAGAATTTAGAAATCTAGTCTGAACTGTAACAGTCTCAAGGCTTTATGGGCTGGAAAGGCGACCAGAGCACTCTCAAGCCTGTGCGCTACTTATGCCAGAGCAGCTTACACCAGAAAGTGAAATTGCATATAAATGAAAATTGAGGTGAACTAGTTTGACGCTGCTCTCCTAAACTTCAGCAAATGCAAAATGGAAAACCACCCAGAGGATGAAAACTGTTTATTTAAAATATGTATTTTATATGAATAATATATAAAGTTTATTTTATTACATTTTTCTACAGCTAATTAATTTTTTTTGAAAGAACAAAATGTCTACAAAATAAAAATGTATTCTAATATAGCAGAATTACTCTGTTCCTAAAACTGCATAAATCATATAATCATCACAGCCTTCAGAGATGTTTGGCAGACCAACATTGAACCCTTGTAGCTTCAATTGTAATAAATCTTAAATTTATGTGTGGTAGGAGATTCTGGAACAAGGAAGTTGAAGAATTTTCTATTAGTCTGGGTTTAATGAGAGATGTACCATATCTCCCCAGTTAAGGCATTTATACTTTCTTTGCAATTATCATTACAGCTAATTAACAGCAAATGTTCACATTCACTAGCTACAGTTAAGAGGTGATGATATCAAGGAGGAGTGGGGAGGAAGAGAGATGTAAATTTTTAATACCTTATTTGCCTTAAGTCCACATGGCAACCATGAATAATTGATGGTAATGGTGGTTAACCCAGAGCCCATCAAAAGGGATCTTTACACGTTATCCCTTCCCCAAGCCTCCCCCAGAGCAGCTCTCCCTGACACAGAAGGTGTCTTTTTGAGGCACCAGGCTGTGGTGAGATGTGTTATGACCAATTAAGGATGTTGATTGACAGCTGCCCTGTATAGAGAGGCTTCTGGAAAATGCTGTGGTTCCCACTCCATCTCTAGCTGCTTGTCACAAGAGCTGGAGGTTGGTGTCCCCTCAGATTTGCTACCTGAGCTGCTTGGGAGAAGACTGTAACTTGCTTCAGTAGCAATCAACCAGATTAGTTTAACAGATGTTGGTAGCAGGTCTTTGCTGTCTTTGGTCACTGTAACTGAAGTGGGTTGGGGATTGATGGCACAGGCTGCTCAGCTGGCTGGTGACCTTCTTCATGAGGATGGCCACTGGGAGGTGGCTGGGGCCAGATGTTTCTTCCAGTTGGACAAATATGTGTGAATTAAGACACTACCCAGAATCTAGTGAAGCTAGCTGGACTCACAGCTTACACCTGTACAAAAATAACACGAGAAAGGAGCTGTTCTCTTGCCCTAGGGGCAAAATGCCTAACCTTCTTCTCTGTCCCCCAGACTGGTCTCGTCCACAGTGCTTAACAGACACAGTTTCTGGTCCAGGCTGTTTCCTCAGCTTCAGCAAAACCTTGCTGGCACATGCAAAAACTATGCTAGAGAACATGGTGGAAAAAAAACAACCACAAACCAGACTGGGCAATCATGAGTCTTGCTCAATCTGCCAATACTGGTACAGCCACTGTGGCACCTGAGCTGTCTAATGCATAGCTGATAGAAGTTGTCCTGTTTGGTTGTAGTGTCTATCAGAGGATACTTGACTAGGATAGACCACAATGCATGTAGTTTAATAATCTTGTTCTTTTTTTTTTTTTTTTTTTCTGAGCATCATGGGATGTCCTGGAACTGTCAGGGAACTCCCAGAACTTGCTATCACAGCCATGATAGATTTGGCTTTTCCACTGCAGAGCTGTGATAACCTTATGGTCTAGAAAAAAAAAAGGCTGGGACACTGCCTGTGTCAGTTTGCTTTCTTAACTGAAAGTGAGAAGAACAGTGTGCTATGGGGCTGCATGGTTCAACTGGCTCAGGAAGGTGCTTGGTTACTAGATCAGGTACCAAAGATATTTATCAAAAATGCTCAATCTTTGGTCCTGAAACTTCCTGAAGCTGTTTGACTATACCTTGCTCCTAATACTCTTCAGTAACAAAGGTAAGGGATCTGGAGGAATGCCTCTGTTCACATCCAAAACAAAATCAGTTAGCATCCCACACAAGAGTACAGAGATGGATAATCCCACAGAGCTGTATTTTAGTTTATTTTTCAGAAAATGCACTGTCTAAACTGCCTAATGCAAGGGGCAAACCTGGAGCTGTTGGATACACAAATGCATTGACTGGATCTCTACTGGAAGCCAGGAGGAACCATACGTTTGACTCCACATGGCCAGCAAGGTGCCTTAGCTCCTAGTCCCCGTGGCACAATGAAGGAAAGGCTCAGGCTGTGGGCGTCCCCACAGGCAGGGGAGCAGCGGGGACTGTGCTGGCATTTTTCGGGCAGGTAAAGGCACTGTACCTTCTGCTCCCTCTTTCATGAGCACCAAGTTGTGAATTGTGTTCTGACAGCATGAGACTAGGGAGTGATTAAGAGCCTCTGGTGGAACACTTTCCTCTGAAACGTTTAGTGTAGCCTGGCTTTATGGAGCAGCTCTGCTTGGCGCTGTGGAGGAGCGGCAGGACCACCCAGCATCCATCCGCCCGACACAGTGAGGATGAAACGGAGAGACAGGTTTGCCCAGCGGGACTGATAAGGCATCTCCTGTCTTTATCAGCTACTGGGGGACAATGAGTACAGGAAAGTGGTAGGTAAACCTCCCTGACAATGTTTGCTGTTCTCTCTGCTGAGGCAGGGAATAGAGATAAGACCTTTTCTACCGGCATTTGCTCCCAGGAAATGTTGATGCTCTTGGATCAGCTCACCCCACTCAATTTTAACCCTCTTCTCGCCTTTGAAAGCCCCTAAGGGAACAATTTACCTCAGCTCTCTGTCTATACACCTTTTGCTCTGTGGAAAACTGCCAGAGTCTGTGGTTGCTGACATCTGTATTGACCCCGATGGAAGCTGTAGCCCAGTGCTCTGCAAAAGTCCAATGCTTTGAACTGAAGATGTGAATAGAGAGGCCTGATTTGAGGGAGCCAGTGGGATAAATCTCCTTCCTGCATCCCACAGGCCAGATAAGCAGCATTCTGGTTAGATGGGCAGGAGAAGACAGAGCGAATGTGACAAACTGAATCAAATAACACACTTGCTCTGTACTCCAACACCCAGCTGTCTTGTACAAACAGGTTTTTTTCCTTTCTGCTGCCTGGTGTTGAGAAGGGGTTTTTTTTTTCATCAAGTTACTGGGATAGAGCACAACAATCATTTTTCTTTTTTGTGTGTGCTTTTTTCCCCCTGCAGGGCTTTATGCCAAGCTGGGAAGGGAGGAAAACCCATATACATACACAGTATAGCCAGCCAGGAAAAAGGATGTGGATTCAAGAGTATTTGTTTAATCCAAAGTCCTGGATGCAAAAGTTCAAATTTCCAAGGCTAATCAGGGAGAAACACATTTCTCCTGCGTGAGAGCCGCTGGTCTGGAACCTCTTGCTAGGATGGCTCCATTTCAAATCCCTCCCTACATGGCAGGGCTGTTTGCTGCTGGGACCTTTCCCCAGAGGGTGGTGTGGCATGGGCAGGCAGGGATGGGTGTGGGGCTTCTCTGGTGCTTTCAGGGAGCCAATTGCTTCCTTTTCTCTCTCTGAAAAAATAATCCTGCTTCCCCAAACAATGTCAAAGGGTTACAGGATGGCCAGCAGGGATGGGTGGAAAAATACCCATGAGACCCATATTGCCTGCTAGGATTAGTCTCATTTAATCAGTTTGGCTCTGTTTTGAATTTGGGTCTGCATCAGTGGGACTGCTGGCAAGAAAGCGGTCACCAGTGAGCACAATTCCTGCTGTATTTGTGAAAGAAGCATTTACTGGCATGGGTGATAGGTGAGGACTCCAGTGGGAACAAAGCCCCATCCTCTGCTTGGTATGTGGCTTGAAAAAAAGGAGAGCTTTCCACTTGTTTTCTGCACCCACCTTTCAGAGACTCTGTTGTGCTGTACAAACTGAAAGGGAGACAGGCAAGGATTTACTGAAGGGAAGGGAAAAAGAAGGTTTCTCCTTCTCTCCTGTATGCCAGCATGGCTGTTGCAGCACCTACTCACGAACACGGGCAAAAGGGAGTATTTGACCTTGCAGCTGTACCAAAGAGTAACCTCTGTGTCTGGAGAAGTTTACTTGTTGGTAGAAAACACAGCCAGTAGGAGAGAGAAGAAAGGCTGAAGGAAACACTGTGGCTAATCCAGCATCCTCTGCAGCTCAGTGATGATTTACCTGCTCCATCTTAATATCACTGTAATTGGTGGTCGCTTTATAGTGACAGGTTTTTTATTTCCCATGTGTGGCAGGAGATACTCCCCCTCTTTCTTTGAGGACTGAGTTTCATCTTGGCTTTATTTGGTGTGAGGCAACTGATCCTTTGCACATACTGATTATGTAGCCTGCAGCAGTTTGGGCTGCAATGTGGGGGCTGTGGTGCTGTGCTGAGCTAAATGGATCAGCCTCCATGCTCAGGGCTTCAATGAAGATGGGCTGATAAGGCCCCTCAGGGCCCATCCGCACAAGTGGGAGGGATGAAGGATGGGGCCAGGCAGAGGAAAAGGGACCAGTTGCTTTCTGTTGAAAATGATGTGAAGTCCCCCGCATTGAAGTTAGAAAGCAGGAGAGTTTTCCTCTCTGGTGAGTGACCATTGCAGTGTTGTCCCTCCTGCACTGCCAATGTTCGGGTTGCATGAGCGGTACCTGAGACAGGCAATAGTGCCCTACCATGGGACAGACCAGCAAATCACAGAACTGATTTGGTGCTGTTATGTTCTGCCTGGCTGTGACAGCCACATTTCATTAATGGCCACTTGCTGCAGAAGCTTTGCAGTGGACAGAGATGGCATAACACAAACTTACACATCCTATTGCCTTTCCTTTGCTTCTCTCTTTGCCATTCAGCCTTGCTCTGCCCATCTGCTTCAGACTCTTGAGACTTACCCTGTTTCTGAGAAACTCAGATCAAATGGACTCAGCTGAGAATATATGGCCCAAAGTACCACTCTAGTCCAGTCAGACGTGACACTCACTGCAAAAGATGATGCTGGAGTGGCTTGATGTACAGAAGGCAAAAAGGTGACGTTTGGGGATGAAAAGAGGTAAGTCTCAAAGAAGGCATTCTTATGAGAGTCCCACATCACCCCAAAAATATTTTTAAGATGTCTAGAAAAGGTCAAGAAACTCCTGACTTTCATGAAGCCAATGAGACTCTTGCTATGTGCTCTGCTGGTGTTAGGATGGATAGTAAGCCATAAGGCAGAACCAGTGGGAGAGACGATTTGCTTTGGACTGATCTGCTGAGCAGGAGTTCGAGGTTAGCATGCAAGCATGGTCAAGGGTATATGCAGAGCTTGTGGTAATTTCTGGCACTACGGGAAAAAACATGCAACAAACAAACTCCAGGAAAATGACAGTTACTGAGTGTCCTGGTTTGAGCCAGGACAGAACCAATTTTTCTTTTAGCAATTTTACTTTTCAGTTAAGTCTCTCCTAAGTAGCTGCACTTGCTGAAATTAACAGCATATTTTTCAGTCAGTGTCTGCCTTTAGGACTGATAATGCTCAATATTTATAGGTACTGCCAGAGAATGGTATGCAGACCAAGGCCACAAAGTGGGAGCAAGGGGGGGTCACATCTGTGACCCTCCTGCAGGGAGGAGCAGACCAGACAGGTGACCCAAAATTGACCAAACAAAGTATCCTATTCCGTAAATGTCATACTCAGTATAAAACTGAAGGATCACAGGGTCAAGTCTTTCTTTGTCTGTGGCTGCCTTCCTGGGAAGGTCCATTCATCTCTTCGGTTGTCCCACGCCTGAGGCCCCGCTGAGTTCTCACTGGAGCTGTTGGCACTCAGCTCTCACTGCTAGGAGCACACTGCTCACCACTGTGATCCAGAGCTGGGTATAACTCTGTATCTTGTGTTAGCCTCGGGGGTACTGTGAGTGGTATTGGGGGGGAAGCACAAAATTGGTTTGATATATTTGTATATATCTCATTATTTTCTTTTCCATCATTACTGTTCCATTAAAGCTGTGAAGTTTAGTTTCCAACCCATCAGTCTCTCTCCCTTATTCTCTCTCCTTTCCCTTCCTGGGAAGGGAGGGGGGCAATAGGGAAAAACTGTCATTCGTTTAATTGCCGGCCCAGCATTAAATCGTGACACTGAGAAATGCACAATGACATTCAAGGGCTGTCTTATCTTGGTGGTTATGGCCATTAGAGTCAGGCATACACTTATTTTCAAGGACCCACCAAATGTTTTTTTCAAGAACTCTGTCACACCCCTACCACTGTTCAGCCACTTTGGATTTAAGCTGGATGTTTTTCTCCTGCCACCTCCTTCTCTTTGGTGGATGTAGCTGGCAGAGATGGGGTTGACATTGCTGCCTTTGCAGAAAATATCCTGTTGGAAGTTGTCTTGTTTAATGGAAAGTTAACTCTGTCTCCAGAGTGTCTGGAGCCATGTGGAGAACAGGTTGCAGTTTATGGCAAGATGCCTGAGTTAGTTTTAAACTAACTGGATTGGGGGCTGCAAAAAACCTGTACAAATTACAAATTCTAGGTACGGATTTATCAGGCCTTTTTTTCATTATCCTCTGTTAAGTGGATTAGACCATGCTAGCAGAAAGAGAACAGGCATGGAATGAGTGTTAAACCCATGCCAGATCTGAATATAGTTGTCAAGTTATTATACACACAGCAATAAGAGGCAGCAGGATTCCATTAATAGTCAACTTAATGTGTTGTTAGTTTCAAGTGATTGTACATCTTTTCTCTGCAGAAGATTTGTTTGCTGCACAAGCACATTACATTTAGGAATAAATAAAAACACACTCTAAATCATAGCACTAGTGTGGCCTCATTTTCTGTCTCTGGGGACAATACAGATCTAGTGAACTGATTCTGGATGAATTCTGCTTCACTGGGACACTGTATGCAGTCAATGAGCATCTGTAAACCTTTCATAATGCATTAAATATAGTTAACAAAGATGTATTATGCCTACTGTACCATGGGTACCTTTTCTCCAAAAAGGCAGTGGATTTCTTGCCAGCTTTCCACTGCAGACTCCATTTCCTCTTTCTTGTTTCAGGAGACACACTTAAAAATCAGTGATCTCCTGTCTAAAGAAAAAGGTCCATGTTGAGCAGAGGACTGCTTGCCAAAACCTGAACAGTTTTGGGTCTACTATTTTTGAATTGTGAATCCTAGGAAAAAAATTAATAAGAAAGCTAAAAAAGAAGAGGGGTACTCATGACTCTGAATGTTTTAGGAACATCTTCCACACCTTCATGTCTGATCCCCAAAGCAACTTGTCCTAGAAACTCCATGTGAAGTTCATAATGAGATGGACTATTTTCATGAGGAAGGGAATAAATTTTGCTAATCTGTACATGGAGTTTATTGTCCTAGAAACGAAAGGAGCATTTGACAAGTTGCTTTCCAGTGGTCTGGATCCCCTAAAGGACTCATCATGGAGTATGAGAGATGTGTAAACATCTCAAATAACAATTTAAAGCCTTCTTTTTATTAAAAAGAAAAAAAAATGTCCTTTTTCCTTATAGAAATTGCCTTAAAAAATATTACCCTATTGCTGGGACTGACAAGGCTCTGAGTTTTTAAAATAAATAGGTAAAATCACAGCTTGCCTGCAACCTTACCAGCTGTGCTGCTGCCTGATGCCTCCCCAGCTACCACACAACAGCTCCTAAGTCAATTATGCTCCTGGCAGAGCTCTGTGTGCTTTTGCTGGGAGCTGCCACTTTTTGGGAAATTTGGGCTCTTTTTTTACATATTAACTGTCAGTCTGAATTTCCTGTGGCTCTGATGGATGCTTGTAGAAACAACCACATTCTCTTTAATGGTGTTATCTATAAGGAAGGAAGCAAAAGATCTGAAAAATATAACAGACTTTCTCAATCTGAATTGGGTTCTCTACCCATGTTTCTTTATATGCCTGTGTTTTTCCTCTTTCCTCTCCTTCAACCCGTAACCTGGAGCCGGCAGGTTCTTGAAGATTTATAAAGCCACTTTTCCTCTATATAGGTATGTTTGTTGTGGGAGACACAAGGAGGCGGCTGGGCACCAGTGAACAAATAGTAAGGAACTTTTAAAAATAGAATAAACCAGAAATAAATCTGAAATAATACATCTTTCTGCTTCTGAGGCTATTTAATAGACATCTAAAAAAGTCTGCAAAATTTTAACCCAGACCTCACAGAATTGTTTTAAAACCCAAGTTCTGCCATAGGATTCCCACTTGGATTAGGGCACATAGCTTTGACTATCCCACATAGCAATAAGCCCTCAGTGTGTCTGTGTTAGGAAATACTTCTAGACTTTATTGCAGCCATGAAAATGTCTTGGCTTATCAATAGGTTCAATGAAGCCAACAGGATCAAGAACATGATTTAAACTAAAAAAAGCATTTAAGTAAACTGAGAGGTAGTATGTCTCAACAGGGAAATCTTCCTCTCTTTGGTGGACTACACCTCCACCTGCAAATGACCCAAGACCTCCCGGGAACTAAAATGTCCTCATTTCCAATTCTGAACCCTACTGGGAAAGAGAACCTTCACTTTCTGCTTTCTGTATAATGAGCAAAATAGATTTTTTGTCTGTTTCCCTCACCCTTTATATTGTTGACACCTGCATTAAGTGTCTCAGGAAATACATATTTATGATTAAAAAATGAAAACACAGCCCTCATCTTGTTTTACAAGCATGTTTCATGCTTTAATCTTTTAGTTCCACTCATTTAGACAGTTTCCCTTATTTTTCATAACTAACCCTGCAGATTAAGTGCATGACAGTTTTTGCAAAGGCTTATTAATTATTGGTAATAATTATCAGCAGCAGAACTGCAGATACATTTAACCTGACTCTGTGGAGGAAGGGAGGAGAGAAGGATTGGCTAATAAGAACATACTGCTTGTTTCTTTTTTCCCACCTTCTGGTCCATTTTCTATTGCTCCTTGCTAGCTTTTTCACATAGAATCCCTCTCTCTTTCCTAAAGGCTGCTGGATCATGTTTCTGCTACCTCTGCATCAAATGCCTAGGACTGAAAATTATTGCACCTACTGATATTGTGGAAAACACCATTCCCCTCCTCACACAGCCATTTTAGCATCATTTCCAAAAGGCAGTAACCATTCCAGACTGGCTACAAAATGATTGAAATGAGGCAATCTGTAAAACTCTTCATTTTCGTAACTCTGCTTAGAACTCTGTAATAAATAATTGTTTGGTGCCCTAATAGTTATGATAATTCAAAGTAAATAAATTAAAGTATTATTTTCTCTTCAATTGGATATAAAACATCCTGGAAATTTTCAGTGTCTGGAGATTTAAGAGGCAAAACAAACCTAAACCCCTCTCGTTCTGGCTAAAAAAGAATGGCTTCTTTGTTTTGTTGAAATATTTTTTACTTTTCAGTTCATTGCATGCCTTTAATGAAACTGCACAACATTTTCAAGATGTAACACCCAACATCAACTGCTGAAAAGTTTTCATTTAGAAAACATTGTGATTATTTTTCTGATTTCTTTTGTTAATCATAATTATTTTCTGCTGTATTTTTAAGCTCTTAACATACAATTCAAAACGTATTCCGCAAGCACTTCCATCATCTGAGATCTGCTTCTTCTTGGGAGAAACAAAACAAAACACAATAAAAAACACCCAAAAATTTACTAGAACATTAGCAGCCTTTCTGATGACATGGGCAATGCTAGTTACTCAGAGATGAAACGGTTGCTGGGAGATGAAGGAGCTAATGGGAAACAGATAGTTTTCACTCTTTAGCTATTAAAGTGTTGTCCAGCCTATTCCTATAACCTGCTACATCTCAAGATCTCAGAGCCACTGCTGACCCTGTGACCAGCACTGTGGGTAACGGGCACTGAGCCGAGCCACCTTTCTTGTCTTCCTTTTGCTGTATGCCTGAGACTGGCAGCCCGAATATCCTATGACATGAGAACAGTGGCATAATCTGTGCTGGGTAAACTGTGTCTAGATCTGTGCAAGTGAGGAAGCAACCCTGCAGAAGGTGGCTGTGCTGACACTGCTGGCTTGCATCCCTCCTTACTTTGGTACTCTGGGCTATGTGGGAAGTGCCTTGCTGCCCTCAACCATTTGATGGTTAGATGAAGGGCTACCTTAAAGGAATTCACTTCCAGGTCGGATTTCTCTGGACCTCAAGGGGAAAATTTAACCTGTTTATTTCCACAGGAAATGGAAACACCTTAAGTTGCTTCCACCACCATTATCCAGGTGAAGTCTGCTGCTGCAGTCTTTGCTACCTGCCTCACCCTGGAAAGCAGTTCTTTTTCCTAATTAACTCAGAGCACACAGTGCTGCTGCAAGTGAACAAACCTTTATCTGTGCCAAGAGCAGAACAGGAAGGTGCCAGCAGAGCAGAAAGCTCCATTAAGTACAAACTACTACATCTCCTAATAGTGAGGCAAGCTACTGCCTTGCTCCAGAAACACTGCTATTTTTTCCCTCTCCCTCTCACAATCTGATATACCCTGTAATCAGAAACATTTATTGACCACTTAGTTTTCACCAGAATCCATAGTGTGTTCTCTTTTACCTTAACTTCCTTCTAATCTTTAAACAGCTGCAAGTGGATACCTCCTCCTGGCAGCCTTGTGCTTTGCTTCCCTTCCCAGATTTTCATTTTCCTGTGGCAATTTGGCCCCTTCACAAATCTTGTTTTTCTCTTGAACTCCTTATTTATTTATTTATTTATTATGGCACATCAAACAGTGTCACTGATGAACCTCTCAAGCAAAAGAGTCAGAGGAGCCTGTACTGTCCATAATGGGATGCCTTTGGGGAAGGGCTTCAGTCACTTCTTCACTTGTGTTAGGTCCTCTCTGGGGCTGCTATGTGAAGTTATATTCTTTTTTATAAAAACCATGTAAGGAGGGCAGGGTGGAGTTTTACAGCACATGACATTCTCGGAGATGCAGCATGAAGTCCTCAGGAATAAAGCGAAGACTCATTTTGCATGAAACAAAAAAGCCACGTTTGCAGAAAAAGTGTACTTCAGACTCCCCTTGAGATCAATGTAGTTAAAGATAACATATGCCAAGAACTGAGGTAAAGAACAGCCAGAGGAAACCATTTGTCATGCAGAACAATGACGCCCTATTTTAATTGGTCTCACAAAACCTAGTAACTAGGCCATGTATTCTTGACATCCATCTACTGACACCTTCCTAATCAGCCAGCTATTTGAATATGTGCAGATATTGCTCTCAAACAATGGGAACTCCATGGCCTTTTCACAAGGTGTACCAGAAGGTGTTATTTTAAGAGGGAAAGACACTTTCACCTCCTGTAATGGGTGTGGGAATAGGGTTGCTGAAGAGGTGCCAGTTGTGTAACACGGGCAGAGTGTACAGAGGATAGTGGCAGTGAAAGCAGGAACCTTGTTCAATGTGAGGACAAGAGTGCAAGCAGGGAAAAGGAAAAGATTTCGTATTTGCTGAAGCCCCGCATTCCCAGCCCTTTACAAACATGCACAGGTTTTCCCCTAAAAAGTAGTGACCAGCCATTGCACAACTGAATACCTGTTGGTGGTGTGGTTTGTGAGATGAGGTGACACATACAGGCTCGAGGCTGCTGGAGCACTTGGCACCAGCCATGCTTATGTAGTTTTTTAGTATCATTCCCTCTCTGACTGGTGAGAAGTAAGAGGGTTGGATGATGGTTCGTTTGTTTTTTTGTTTTTTTACTAAAGGGCTGCCACTATTCGGATTCTTAAAAAACCTCATATTTCATTACTTATAGTCTCTTGTGGACAAAATGTAACACTTGGCTGTTACATCCCAGCCAAAGTGCCTTCTTTGTATTAATTTCTTCTTTAGAAACCTTGCTGGAAAAGTGAAGTACATGAAATAAGAACAGCTGTTTGACATCCCTTTGGAGATTCATCTAGAAATAAGTGTTAATACTTTTATGTCTGATGATCACTGAAATCTCCAACCATGCTGGTACCTGAGTGCCTGCTGATGAGAGAAATGAGATCCCAACGTTGGAGTGAACTGGGGAACTGAGGAACAGTGGCAATAGGAATGAAGGGTTTGGAAAATGCTTCAGAAACTCCTCTGTGAGCATATGGTGAGAAATTTCTCCTGACTTGCAGTACTAGCCTGGAATGAGTTAACAATGCAAATACAATGTTAACTAAGATCCCATTTAAAGGTGGTATTACGCTATATGCCTCACTTTAAATATATCCAATGGAGATTTGAAACTGAGATGTTCAAAGAACTTCCAAGGATTTTGGCTGTCAAGATTAAAGAGACCCACTTTATCATTTAAAAAGTAGATTTTGAAAATCTGCATTTTGGCTTTGGTAGATAAAGTCCTAATCTGAGAGTAATATATATGCTTAATTATCGTCAAAAAACAAGGCCTCAGAAAAAAATATGGTGAGAGGAATGGAAGGGACAGCTGGTCTTACTGTGTCCACCTCCCTGCCACTGCAGGAAACTGCTTCACATGATTGCTTTCATACACTGAATGGTATTTCCTCCTGACTCTAGTTAGGAAGTTAGCCTTCCCTATGGCTGGCTCTTCTTTCTGGCTTCACTGCTCCCTCAGACAGGGAAGACGTTTCATTTTTTTGTTTGTTTTTGGCCTAAGTGTTTTCCTGGAGAGGCCACAACTGTTGCACGTTACTGAGATCAGATTCAGAGGCTTGAAATTGCCAAGCTCCCTTTTTGCTTCTCCTCTTAACCTTGTTTCCTCAATAGAGGTGGTACATTTGTTATTGTCCAAGCATATAGTCCCATTCATAAAACTTGACAGATTTATTAAAAATCCTTGTACCTGCAATTTCCAGATGGTGGGGTGAAAACAGTCTGACTTCTTCAGCTTTATCTCACTCAGTTCCAAAGTTTCCTTCTGTCTCAGATATGGTCATGTTTTCTCTGCTCTCTTGTCCCCACCCTGCATTTGTCCCCACAGCTGACACCACTACCCTTATTGAAAACTGAGACAAAGTACACAGGACAATGCCGAGATCCTCTTTCATCTCTATCCTCACAGCTTAGTGGTCCAATCTGTTGACTGTCACCTGAAGGAGTATCTGAGCCGTAGGATTATTGGTCACATTTATTTTTCAACACGTCTGGAAGCCTGTCTACCTTAATGACACAATTCTCACTAGTCTCTCTCTTCCTCTAATAGCATTACAGAAATTGCCATTCATATCTAACACTGAACCTGGAGGGGGGAACATCTATAACAAACTTCCAGCACTACTCAATAGAATCTCTTATTATCCTTCCTGTAAGCAATTTTACACAAATGTAGTCTATTTTATCCATTCTACCCCTTCTCATTCATTCTGCTGCATCAAGCAAGGCCACTCAGACATTTTTGCTTTTCTGTTTCCAAAACCGTTATAACTACAGTCACTGTTTCGTTTTGTTTATATTATTCCATTAATGTCTGAGTTCATATATAGCATCAGTTGTTCTAGGACCTCTGCTTTATTGCCCGTGTACCTTGGATTAACATACTAAGTTTCACTGGTAATCCTCAATGTCTTGACTAGGTGAGGCAAGGTCATTTTGACAAATGTATTGCTACCCTGACAACCAAGGAGACTCATTAAATGCTTGTGTAATAACATGCCTCTCTTATTATACACCAAGGGAGCCAGTGTAGACCACTGGGCAGTGAGGAGCTTTATTTTGATCCAGGATGAGCATTATAATATGACAGTGTCAGCAGTACTAGGATTCCTTTCTCTTTGCTGTTCATTTTCCTATTCAATTCTGTTTTCCTTCATTTCTATTTTCTTGTATATTTGATTTTCCTTTCACTCTGCAATAAATACAGGGGCGGACTCTACACACATAACTCTTTTCCCGTTATTTAGTTTGAAGCTCATCTGCTCTGTCTCATCTGCCTTGATCCCACGATGCCTTGGCAGAGGTCAGTAACATCCTGACTTGCATTGACAATATGAATGCAGAAATATTAGTGACAGTTTTGCACAACATAGGAAATGAGGAGGCAACCCATATAATCATGAGGCAGTTGACAGAAAGCAAAATGAAAAGATACACTTATTTCCCCACACTGTGCAACATTAAACTGTTGAACTGGGGATGTATTCAGAGGAGTTCAAGAAGAGATTTAATGAATACTAGAAAGAAAAGTCTGGAAATGCTTTTACGCACAAAGAAAAAACCTGATGCTCAGGATGATTCTCTGGGCCTTTGATTTGCCAGAAGCACCACCCCAGGGATGTGTTGCCCTTTCCTTTTAATCCATCTTTTAGTTTCAAATCGTGGTCAGTAGCAGGGATAGGACCCTGAACTAAGTAGCATTCATGTCATTCAGATAATCTTGGATCATTTAGGGAGAGTTTACCCTTCCGTGCATCCCCAGTTTATGAACATTTTTCTGGTTATACTGCTTTAATCCAAGGCAAACAGAGAACATTTGGGAGCTTCCATGTGGTCCTACTGGTTAATCACAAAACTTCATGGCAGTACCTCTTCCCAATACACTGGGACAGTCTTCTAGCCAGTCTTGGCTTTCAGTGTTGGGAAGCAGGGCTGTACCCCAGGCTGCCTCCACAGTGCTGGTGCTGGGCTCCCTGAGTGCAGAAAGGAAAGTTCTTTACCTCCTGAAAGGGGCTGTGAGAATAAAAAGGCAGATTTCTGAAAAGTGCCATGGAACTGCTGTTAGTGGCTGGTGAGAGAACAGGTCATCCAGTAATGGTGACTTGAGTTTTCATGATTGTTTTGACTTTCTAGATTATCAGATATTTATTTTTTTTTAACGAGGTGAATGGAAACAAAAAATCCCATCTTGCTCTTGCTGAATATGTTGATTATGTATTTTGCAGCCAAATCTGTACTGTTGGCATTACACAACAGTATAAAGTAATATTTGAGACAGAGAGAGGTTGCATTTCCCATCTGGCCAGGTCCATTTGTTTGGCTAGTCTAATGCATTCTGCAAACGGGAGAGAGAGAAAGAGACTGCTTCTGCCCTCCGTAAAGCAGAAAGCATTATGAAAAATAATGAAATACAGTAGAGCCCCGATTATCCAGATGCCATAGGGAAAGGTGAATAAGCCTGGATAACAGAGGTTTCAGAAACTCAAGGGAATTGTCAGCATAATTAATAGTTATCGAGGGACACGGCTGTGTTTTGGATAATAGAAAGTTTCAGACAACTGAGAGGCAGATGACCCACAGTTATATTGTAATACTAAAGCTGTATTGTAGCTTCCATAACTCTCATCTTAAAAGTCTTTTCTACTACCTGGTTGCCATCAGAAAATACATTCTGTTTGAAAGAGAGAAAGAGACAGTAATCATCATGGGTATTACTTACAGAAAAATGGGACCAAGAATCCTGAGGTTACTAAGGAAGGGGACAATAACTAATGATGTTTAAATTTCTTTTCTCCAGAAGTGATTAATTTATCCAAAATGAAACTACACAACAGCCTACAAAAGGGACAAGCTCCTGCTTGCTTTAATTCCCTGGGACTTTCCCTTTTTCACAGCATTCATTCATGCAGCACACATTTATCCAGTCACAAAAGCTGCCCTTGCACATGCTGTTTTAGGCACTATTCACAAACCATGGCAGGGTAACAGTTGGCAGAAGCTGATATTTAAATGGAAATATTTTAATGGCAATCAGAATAATTTATTCCCATTCTATTTGCAAAGCTAAGCTACATTCTGCTCTAAACATAAGGCACATGAATAGATAAGTGGACTCTGTGCAGGCATCACACAGTCAAAACTAACACTGGCTGGTCACAGGGCAAGTTTACATTTGGCTTCTCACTCTGCAAATGTTGCTTTTCCAGAGATCATCTGAAATGTTTCTCTACATCCTCAATGGAATTTTGATCATTGTCTTGTGTGAAAATCCTCATTAGGGAAAAAAATCTATTTTCCATACTTGGGATCTGAAAATAAACCTTAGCTGATTTTAAACTTTGAGACCCTGAGAACCGATAAAGGTTTGGTCAATCTGATTGTCCGTGAAGCTGTTCAGAAACCATCTCTTTCCGACAGGGCCAGCAGCAGGTTGGCAAATCAACGTCATAATGTTCTGTTAAAAATGTTTTTATCAAGTACTGTATTTGAAAACATATTCATATATGTAAAAGGTCATTTTTTTAAAACAAAAATCCCAAATTAGGGTATTTTTACCCTCAAAATGCATACGCTCAAAGTGCTGTTACTGACAGTAAACTTTAGATCACATCTATTTCATTGTTATATTTTGTTACTGAATATTCAATCCACTGACAAGTAATGCAAAGTTTCAATCTCTTGGTTTCAAAATCCCACTGAAGGAAATAAAGCCCCGTGTTTTATCTAGATGTTAGAGCTGTTATATAGTGCTATTCTCACTCAATGAAAAGGTGAGGGCTGTGCTCTGCTTTCTCCCCTCCTAACATTACCACTGTTTTGCTTTTGGGTGGACTTCATGGGAAAATAAATCCAGGCTAAAATTATCTTTCTTTCTCTGTTTTCTGGGAGTAGCTGAGACACAGCAGCAGGGACACTTCTTTCTGGAGGTAAGACTGGGCTTCTGCTGGCATGAAGTGCACATTGATCCACAGCAGCGAACACATTCAGTTTGGTACTCTGGCTCATGAGCTCCTGAAGCCATATCACATTACGGATGTTGGTTCTCATGCAATGTTTCCTTGCCATCTCCTGATTAATATACCAAAAACTATCAGAGGGCCTGTAATGAGGGTATTAATTTTTGTTTACCTTACTCCAAGGCATGCTCTATAGACAGTTGCTATACAGAATATCCTTTGAAAATTCCAATTGCTGTGCAACAACTAAGTTTTTTTGTTGTGCTTATCATTAAGTGTTTCATCGACAGTGACTCATTATCTCTATTAGCAACAAAGTTAGGACAAAAGCATGGAAAATATAAGGCTAACCCCTTGGCAGGGATCACTGTGCAAAAACAAGTTTGAGTATGCTTTGCGTTCTGTGAGAAAAGTGCAGAAGGGGTCAACTATTAGAACTACACACATCTGTGCTCGAAATTAAAATACGAAGAAAGTTCAAGGATGTATAATGTAGAGCTGGCTTTTGAACATCCAGGTTTCACTAAACAGTCGGTTCAGGACCTATGGCATTTTATTTGGTATATTCAGTTTTCAAGTGATCTATGGTGAATTTAAATGGTGAGAACTCATACATCTATTTTTTAATTTACTGCTGCAAAGCAACTCAGATGATGAATGTGCATAAGGTGTTTTGGTTTTTATTTTCTATCAACAATATATTGCTTGCATCAACGACTTTATGACATATGAACCCATAATACTATTTCCTGGACTGTACAAAGTGAAAATGACTGAGGAAAAAGCCCCACAGCAACACCCTATTGCCTTAAACACTGCTAGACCATCCTGAATGAGGAGAGCCAGAAGATGGCTGGCTTAAGGCTTTACCAGGGCAAGAAATACTCAGAAACTGTGAAGTTCAGTGTGAGTTCTGGCCGCCACGTAGTCTTGCACCAGTAGATGGCCCTGTGTGACATCTGGAGTTAGGGCCAGGTCTGGGCTCCACTGAGAAAACAGGGCACAGCCTGGAGCTGGAAATACATAGTGGAAACTACGTTTTATGGCAGTTTTTCTTAAGTGTAGCAAATAGATGACTTTATGAAAAAAAAAAGGAAAACACAACAAATGCATCCTAGGAAAATCTCTTCTTGCATTATGAAACCTAAAGACTATCTGGGTTGCCAGCCAAGGAACAGTTATGGTTCATTTGGGTTCGATAAGGAAAAAAATCCAAGCAGCTAACTGACAGGCAAAAGAATTCAAGTGTGAAAGGAACATTTTATTTTTATAAATATGCAGGAAATTCAAAACAGCTGAAGTTAAAAATATCTCTTTTTTTGCATCCAGCCACTCAAAATTTAACAAATTGACAGAGTTTTTATGCAAGTATTTTAACCATTAACTGACATGAAAGCCTGACATAATGACATAAATCCTTGTGTGCATGTATGCCAGGTGATCCTCTTTTCCCTCCAGCATCCCCATCACTAATGTCACAGACACATACACTCCTCAGGACTTGGTAGATACACGTGAATAGTCAGTTGTGTATTTGTTCTGAAGGTCTTGTTATACATGTTGATATTATTAGGTATAGGTATTAGGTATAATTACCTATGCAGTGAAAATTCCAGGACTCACAACCAGGAAGGGGGTTGATTGCTTTCCGTTCCTATTTTCCAGATAACCAAACGTAACACATCAGGATAAAAATATATTTTTCAAGTCTTGACCAATCTCTCCAATCTTGCAACATTTTTTTTTTTTTGCAGTGAAAATTTCAGAGTTTGACCTGATATTTTTGTTATTACATCTGTCCTCTTGCTTAGATATACAGGAAAGGACCTTCATAATTCTTGCATCAAGTACTGTGTTGACATTGTGGTCCTAAAATGGTATCAGAGAACAAAGGACCTGTGAGAGAAGACAGATGCACAGCAGCCTGCTAAGCAGCATAGGAATCATCAGAGCAGTGTGGGGTGGTGCTGGCGTGGGTAAACTGGTCAGGTAAAGGCTGAAATGGGAGAATGGATGGATGTGGGAGGAGGTGATGGAGAGATCGGTAAGGAGACTGAGAGGGCAGGATGAGGGAGCCATGGAAGAAGGGCTAATGAGATTACAGGATCAGAGAGTTCAGTTGAAAACTAGCTTGGCAGGCAGGTGTGAGAGAAAGTTCAAAGAGGTCAATGTACTCGTTTGAGAAAGTGGTGATGCACTGCAGGGGAGGAGGAGTACTCTAGAGCTGCAGTAGCTAGGGAGGCCACTCGGGTGGCCTCAGAAACAGATACTAAACGGGTGAATTTAATTGCTGAACTATTTGAACAAATTAATTACGTAAATGTTGCATGTTCCTCATTTAACAAACGGAAAATTAAAGAGGCTTAAATTGCAAAGCAAACAGCAATTAAACCTGCTGCATCTGCACATGTGTATATGCACCTGGATACCAAATTGCTGTTATCCAGGGCCAGGACAGTTTGCTTCAGTGGTAGCAGCTGAGGGGTAAAAAAAGATCTGACACACTGGTGAGAAAATGGTGGGGACTGCAATACTTTTAGGGGACACACTTTCAACTAAAACATAAATACTTTAACTATTTGCCATAAATCTTTCTAATGTATATGCATGCAACAGAGTACTGGAAATGAAAAGTTAAATCCTGTGGTACATAAAGATGCATGCATGCATTTATATTGTTTTTCGAAATAAATTTGATGTAGAAGTGACTTGTTAAGCCTCTGTATTTTTAATTAAAACACAAAGCAAAAAGTCTGGATGCAATACACAGTACAGAAATGGACAGAAAAGGGTCAGACAGTGTGTCAGCCTTGAAATTCAGATTAAGAGTTACTCAAACCAAAGGCACAAAAAAGAAAGCCAGATGTAGTGAGCACTCAAACAAATACCCTCTTCAGAGGAGAGCAAGCAGAGTGAAGAGCTGCCATTCACCCTGGATGTGATGCCCTAAGGCTGAAATGTAACAGCTGGGGAACGACTGCAAAATTTTGACTGAAGTGCAGATCAGCCTGGTGCTGTGCTTCTGTGCCTCTCACGTGGAAATGGGCTCAGCGGTCCCGAGAGAGCAGAGGCAAGGCAGCTCCTCCTCTTGGCAGAGGCTTTGTCCACACCAGGGTGTTGCTTAGGCAGGGTCAAAGCGCACTAAGGTGCACTGATATCCAGCTGCACAAATGCAATAGAAAGTCAAAAAATAAGTTGATTTTATGTCTTGTGACAAACTCCTCCTCACCTCGCCATCTGATAATCTCTACTGTTTCACAGATACTAACTGCTTGTCTCTCTCAGCTCCTGTAACCTTTCCCCCCTTGTTAGGAGCACTTCTACTCCTCTTGGGTGCCAAGCTCCCTTTCTCTTCAATTGCTTAACATATTTAATTAACCTAATTGATTAACATGTTTCGGTTAACTGGAGGGCATCATTTCTAACCAGTGGTCGAACCTTGACTCTGCATCTTTGTTGGGACTGCTGAAGGAACTGTGTACCTAACAGCTTGCATGTTTTTCTACCCTAAAAGCTGTCCACTGCTTTACAAGAATATGCCCCACAAAATGCAATGACTGCATTTTTACCTTATTATTAATAATTTCCTAGGAAAATCCACTATGATTTTAACCAGCCTGCAATGAACCCCCTGTGTGGCAATTCCCTCTCTTCTGACCAAGGGAACTAACAAAGCCCCCACAAATATCTGCTCCAGTCCAGGAATGAGTGTGACCCTGGAAGCACCTTCATTCCCCTGAGTAGGGATGATAAAGCTTCAACTCGTGTCTTTGTCAGCTCCCAGGCATGAGCGGAGCCGCCTGTGACACCGCCAATCAGCCACCCCTCCCGCTTTCTCTCCCCTTCTGGCCAAAACAAGGGCTATCTCTGCAGCTGATCACTGCCTGGAGCACTCAGTACGGGCTGCCCCGGTGTGGGAGCTCCAGGACAGAGCCCGCCCGGGCCCCCCGGGACAGAGCCCGCCCGGGCCTGTGGTACCGGCGATGGCGGGAGGGGAGGGTGGGTCAGGTGACCCCCGCGGGCCAATCACAGCGCCCGCCCGTGGCGCTCAGTGTGAAATGGCGGCCCAGAGCCTGCATCCACCACTGAGTCCAGTTGGCCCTTGGCTCCTGGCGCTGCTGTGCGGAGTTCGCCTCGCCTCAGCTCCCCCGTCCCTGCTGTGCCCGCAGCCCGGGGCACCATTAGGGGAGAGGAGAGACGAGACGAGACAGAGCAGCGGGGGTGGCACAGGGTGCCTGCCCCTGCCTTCTCCAGTGGGGCCGGTGCAGCCTCTCTGAGGTGTTGTGGGGGCTGTTGGCAGGGCGCTGGGCCCAGGCACCCCCATCCACCACTGAGTCCAGTTGGGGACTTTTCTGGGCTGGACATAACCCCCCCACACTTCCCAGATGGTAATTAGATTTGCATTTTCATGTATATACCTGAATATATTTACATCTTCATATATAATTCACCATCCCTATTACTGTCACTATTATTTGTTTCACTAAAATTGTTGTAGGGTTTTTCCCAGCCTCGAAGTCTCTCTCCCTCGTTGCCCTGGGAGGCTGGGAGGGGATAACAGGGCATCTGTCACCTGGTTATTGGCCAAACCTGTGACAAGGCAAATGTTTTGGTTTTAATTCTCACTAGCATTTTAACCCATGGATTCGTATTTGTGCAATGTACAATTCTGAAAACATATCAGTGCTCTATCTGGCCATAAAATGCTTCATTACCCTTGTAAAGGAGAGGGACAGTTTATGGCTTGTGAGAGGCCGAGGCTGGGGCCCTGCTGCAAACTCCCAACAGGAGCAGGGTGTGAGGAACCAGAGCATCCCCACAGAAACGGGTCTGAGCCTGAACCCTAGGGATGGAATCCCCAGGGCACTGGGGGGAAGTTTCTCAAAATGTTTCTAAATTTGGCTTCTGAATCAGCTCAGGACTTTGCTGAGTTAATCTAGGATCTATGTATATATAGTTTAATGGATAGTGCTAATCCTTCTTGGCCCTCCCCTTGATAAGTTTTCAGATCTTGGATGTATCACTCCTTGTCTGTTTGAGAGCTTCACTCCTGGGCTGTTGTGCTCCTCTGGACAGGTCTTATCTGAAAATGAAGCTGGACATCTGAGGAAACTGCAGACTCTGCTGTTGTCAAGTTGAGGTTTACATGAACTTGTGCCAGTGTTGTGAGATACTGAACTTTGTCACTAAGGCACTGCAAGCCTGGATTCCCAAAGGGTCCAGGATCAGTCCACACAGTGTGCTCAGAAAATTACTTTCAGCCAAAACATTAGCAGTCACAGGTTATTTGCAATTCTCTTAAATGCAAGGACTTTTAAAGTATCCTCTTCCTTTTGTTCTCTCTGGGCCTCAGGGCGTTTTAGTGCAGATCTGCTAGAGTTGTTTCTTTTGTTTACTCAGCTGTGTAATACTCTCAAAGAGTTTCCCTCTCAGAAGCACGGGCAGAAAAAGTCCTAGAGGAGCTGCTGGGGTGAGCAGCACTCTTGTTCTGCACTAAATCAAGAAAAAGTCAAACACTTTTTCATAACCAGGATTCGTAAACCAAATTGCATGGGGTTTGTAAAGACAGAAATATCCCCACCACTAACAAACCCTCAAAGCCATGAGTTGAACATAACATTCATCACAAGGTGTCCCATGAATATGCATGCCTGTTTTCTCACAGAGGGCTGTATTATATGAATTACACAGGGAGACAGAGGTGGATAGAGAGGGCACACTAACCCAGTAAATGGGTAGCAATCTGATATGAGAAACACTAAGGTCAGTTTTCCACAATTCCTGCTTTTCCCAGCGTGGCTATCAGTCTGTGTGAGAGCTGAAAAGCTGCGAGGGATAGAAATGAGCTGCTGCCTGCTGCCATTTTACCAGAAGAGTGAAAAATAAGTGTCTCCTTCCTCATACCAGCTTCTGGGGAAGGCAGTCCCAGAACAGAAAATTGCAGCAGTCTCTGAGGCAAAAGTCTGAGCTAGGTTTTGCCTGCTGCTTTTTCTCTTTCATTGTCTGATGAAATCATATGGTGTTCAAGGTGAAGAATCAGGAAAACTGTATTCATCTCTGATGAGCCATCAGGCCTGCTTCCCCCTTCTATCTTACTAAGAAAAAAATATTTGAGTTGTCTGGAGCATTAATCCTATCTCTCTGGCTTTTCAACACCCAGCACATGGTTGCTCCTCTCCCCTGGGATGCTGGGGGGTGCTGCTACATACACCTCGTGGCTGAAGTCTGCTTTCTCCAAATCATGTGGTAAAACCCAGATTTTTTGCAGGCTGCTTTAACATTGTGTTCCACATCCAAACTGACAGCCTTCTTCCTAGATCAGAGGGAGAGCTAACATTTTGAGGCCTACCTCCTAGGAAAGTTTTAGTGAAATCAGACTCACTCAGTGTTTCATTTTTTTGCTTAGGAGGAGTTGTAATTCACCCTACAGCTTTTGAAAGCAAGGCCAGGGAGTTCAAGCTGTGATATGTGTGCTCTAAATAGGAAGGAAACCAAACCTGATAAGCAAAGGTAGGTGAGCCTGAATCAAAAACTCCAGATCAAAACTCTTTTGGGGAAGTTCAAAAAGCCATTATGGGGATATAAATTTATATCTTGCAAGTGCTATTCTTTTTCTGATAAGCCGAACCAAATCCCTGCATCTAAAGGCCTCACATCTTTTAAATACCCTAAGCCTGGTGCATATCTGAATTCCATGGTGGGAGCTGGGCTCCATCCAAAGATACGTGAATATGCTGCTCATCTACAAAGACTGCATTTGTCTGTGCTGCCTCAGCTTAGGGCTGTCCCCTGCATAAACCACAGGCCAACCTTAGATGAAAAGGTGCACATCATTGCCCTGAGCTCAAATAATAAACTCTGAGTTATAAGACTGATTCCCTGTTAAGCTTTTGAACAAGCTAGAAGTTGCATCACTGGCTTGAGGGTGGTGGGGAGAGAAGCTGGGAAAAACATGTTCCTGCTACAGAATACCCAAGCTGAGACTGAAACACTGACTTACTCTGTCAAACATGGAGCAAAGGACTGATGCACAGCCCAGAGAGGTTTCACAAGCACTGATGGCTTTAAATCTGGACTTTGAAATGGACAATAGTAATCTTCACGGCTTTGGAAGGAAGAATACAGGTTTCAGGAAGGAAGATTTAAAATGAGCTGCCAAGAAGCCAGTGACAGCACACATAGTTTGAACAATAGCTGTTGTTGAAGCATCTCAGTCAAACTTTCCCTTAACACAGAGAGGGTATCCTCATGTCACCACCCAGCAAAGAATACTTGAAACAAAACTTTTTTAGAAACACTCAATTTTGTTAATAGAAAGGGTTCCAGGGGAAACTTGATAAATTTGCTCTTTTCTTAATTATCCCAGAAAAGGACTTTTTTTTTCTCAACAAAAAATACCAGAAAAATCTTTCATATTTTCAGTCATCTGGAAATAAAAAAATCTAGATATTTTTGAGATAAGCTGGCACTTTTGCTGTCATCTCAACCTCTTCTTAACTTTTGATGAAAAATTGTGGCTTGGCTGGTGATTTTTAGCTGAAGACCCCATCAGGCACAAGAGCAGCTAAAAAATTACCAAGCTCAAGTGCATAAAGAAAAAAAAATGACAGCAGTATGTCCAGCAATTACCTGCAAACACTTTTCTGTCTGCCTCTCTGTCTTTCTCTCTAGTAGCCAGGCCATGCTTTATTAATTTCATTACAGCTCTCTAACCTCCTCAGGTGGCTGCTATGGGTCTGAGAGTGGTGAAAGGAGCAGCATGGCAGAGAGATTCCTCCAACCTTTCATTTTAGTGATTCAAAGCATGGCATCTTATTAAATGACATCTTAATTGCCAGCAGCTCCAGCGTTTTTGTAGATCAGAGGTTAATTTTTATTTTCTCTCCCTTGCAGCAGAACAGCGGTTCTTCAGCAGAGCGTGTCTCTCTTCAGTCACCATGTGGTGGTGAACCTGGCTAGAGGGAAATGGTGTCACAAAGGTTTGGAGAATGTCTCCTCTATTTCTAATTTCAGTGACCTGGTAATTACAAAGCTCTGCTCCCACCCGCGTTGTTAATTTTCATTAAAAACAGACAAGGGTAATCAATCCTCAAGCTTGCATTTAGGGACCTTATACAAACTGCCCAAACCAAACCAGTCCAAAATGCCACAGCTTTTATTAACACTGGAGAAGCTGAGAGTCCAACCAGAAAGGTACTGAGCCATCCCCAGTCCTCAGCACTGTACAGGAATTGGCCTTTTAATAAGAACAGTATAAGGCACCCTTTTCACTCTGTCTTCCTCAACCTGAAAAACTGATGTCGTATCATCCATCAGGATGCTGGAAATTATATAAGCCCATCATTTACCATCAGTAAAAACAGATTGAGGCTGGATATGCAGCCTGAATTTGCTTCAATATTTAATGACTCATGCGTTGCATTTTATGTCATCTGCAGTAGTTTTCTGCCTCCTTATTTATTACAATCAACTTTATTCCCAGTAGTCACACCTTGCAGTCAGACTGTATTCCCAGCTGCTTTGGGGGGTTAAAGAAGCCAGCTACAGAGCTACAAAGAAGTGAACATAGAAAATGAGAGGGTGAAGGAAAGACAAGATGGATGGACAATCAAGGAATGGTGGAAGTACCCTTTGCCTATCTGTTTTAGATAATGGAGCAGAGGATTTTTCAAGGTTCTTTTCAATCCTATTTGTGATGGTTCTACTTTCCACATGAAACTAGTATGTGAAGGCCTCATAATCTGTGACACTTCACCTTACCTCACCTCTGTGAGGTGTAGCAGGACTGTTAACTCTGCTGTGTGATGGGAAGCCGTGTACTGCTCCCCATCTATCTGGTCTAACTCAGCTGGCAATTTGGCTTTTTCACAGCAAGCGGGGGAAATTAGATGCCTCTGGTGAGTTAGTTAGATTTTAGGTGGGACCAGAGCCATGGAGAGAAGTCAGAGATCTGCCAGCAGTTTGGATGCCTAACTCCAAATGGCAGTTCCTCAAAATCTGATGTGTAACCTCTGAGCTTGGAGTATGTCCTCCAAGGGAGCTTTTTCAGCTCCTGCCAGGTGGTACAGAAACACACTGTATGAACAACTAGGCTAGCCAGCTACTTCTGATGGATAAGGTCACATACCTGGTATAACCAAGTCAATCCAAAGGCAGAAAACTGAAGGAGCTGAGGGATGCATTGGTCCAGAAATCAGAGAAAATCACCAGTGTCCAGACTGAGATGAGAAAACCAGGAAAACAAGCCATAAACATCGCTGATGTTGCAAACTCAAATATATCAGGGACAAAACCAGGCCAGGCACACTGAGGAAAACAAATGCTTTAGGACAGAGGGATTCTTCAGAAAGAGATACACAGTGTGATGTTATAAAATTCTCCTATTTGCTTTGATTACAGTGAAATAGATTGTTGTTCCCACCCATTGAAAAGTCTTTGTCATCTCACCTTCTTCAGTTACACCCTGATTGCTTTCCCTTTTTATTAAGGAACAACTTTCAAATTAGTTTAATATTAATGTGCTTGTTAGCTAATTGATTATAGACAAATATTTCTGACTTGGGGGTAGGATTGAGTTTTTTAAAAATCCAGTTAAAATTTAACTCTTTCCCTTTTAGGCTTTTCTGTCATTCTGGGAAAAGTTTTACATCCTGACTGTCAAATGTCTCCTGATATTTTGGTAGAATTTTCATGCTCTTTTTTCCATCTCTTTTCAAACCCTTTTTTTAAGACAAGCCAGATGAGGTTACTGGCAGGCATGGCCAATTTATGAAGGTATCTGTATTCATGTGTGTGCACATGTGTGTGAAGGGAGGCAGGAGATAAAGCTGAAGCTAAGTATCTTACAATGTAATTCTTTAACAAATATTACATTTCTTTAAGAAAGGGAACAAGAAGATGTGTTTATAACACCTGCTGCTGAGGTTAGTGAGTGGAGCAGTCATTTCAATCCTTACAGTAGGCAGGAGCAGGATTAGGCTGAGATGGCAGTGCAAGAGGTATTTAAGGGAGGACTCCAGAGCCATGCTGGAAGGCAAAGGGTGGCAGCCAAGCAGATTGCAGTGGTGAAAGTGCTTTGGTGAAGTGGTATATTCAGTGGTAGTGAGGATGCTGTCCACGTGCAGGGGAAGCTGCTCCCAGCACCCACAGCCTCAGAAACTGCCAGTGTCCTGCTCTGGCATGTAGCTAGTTGTGCAATGCAGGTGTTTGCTGAGAGGTGGAGTGAGTCCCCAAACCTGAGCTAGCAGGAGCAACGCTGCCCTGCTGGCTTCACCAGAATCACCCTGGCCTTTGGCAGTGGAAAATTCTTCCCTGGATCCCTTGTGCTGAAATCCAAGCCCTAATTTGGAGCCTGACTTGTCATACTCTGTTTTATTGTAACATTAAACAGCCTACTAAAAGAGCAAAATCAATGGCAATTACTGAATTGCTTTACACACTGGCATAGGGATACAATGCTGAGCCAACATTATGTGCCCAGGTAATGCCAGAGGGTTAGCACATTAGCTTCTGTTATTGCATAATGTCAAGGTGGGGTTTTTTTCCTCCCTATAATAGGGCTTCACTCATTATAGTAGAGCAGCATTGTCAGAGACATGAAATAGACCTTTTAAAGAAAAAGCCTGCTGAGTTATTCAGGACCAGATGAAGCCCAAGGTGCACTATAAAAAACAGCACAGAAGAAGAGCCGTGTTTACAGTACAATGGGATGCAGCAGCTAGTACTGAGCAGAAAAGAGAGGATGACAGGTTCAGGGTCTTATTGGCCTCAGACTGCAAGGACGTTTCAAGAAAGCGTTTAAATCTTCTGCATCTTCATGATACTAACTTTAATCCCATTTTAGTCATTAGTCTGTGTTGCACCCATCTCAGGGATTTTCAGAGAAGGCAGGGAGAGGCAGTAGCAGTCGCTGATGCCATGTTCTGACTATATCAAACTATTGCTGCAGTTCCAAACAGCTCCCATGGAACAGAGGCATATTTCTGAAGTGATTGAAATGTTATATATGGTTACTGAGGTAACATGATAGTCAAATGTAGTTAGTCTCCAGGTCTTACTGTTAATACATTAAAACATTTAGTGATCTGAAAAATGAAGAAAAATAAAACTAGAATTTCTGTATCTTGCCATCTCTCAAACTGTTCCACTGTCTATGTCCAGACCTGAAGAATGGTATTATTTATCCAATATGGAGGGAGAAGCTAGGCTGACTATGTGATAGGTGTCTTGTTTTTGAATTCTAACTAATGCTGTCCTGGACTGTAAAGGGAGAAAAAGTGGTTTAGTTTGAGTAGGATTGTTAATTCTTCTCTTGAACTAAAAATATCATGGTCATTGTGTGATCTGAAGTACCATGTAATCCCCTTTGACCAGTTGCTTCCACTGAACAGTTCTTGGAAAGCAGTGTCAGGTCCAGTTTCAAATTGCAGACTATGCGAGGGCAAGAGTTAACTCTTATGGATACTGAGAGTTGATATTAAGTTTAGAATGGTTTTCTATAAGTTGGGCAGGAGACCACTAAGGAGAGCCTCCAGGTAAAGCTATTTCTGGAACAGATGGCAAATGTAGAGAAGTTGTCAGGGTCACTGAAACAAACAGCAGCCTTGGGCTGTATAATATTTTAAAGCCAAGCAATTAATATGAAGATGCTGGGGATTAAATCAAAGTGCTCCCTTCTACCTCAGAATGAGAAACTGGGATTGGTGTCAGGGTCTGCTAGAGAGATTTCTGATGAAAGAGGCTCCCAACAGCAATAAATTCTGTGTAAGGTTATTTACCATCGAGACCCCGAGTCTTCCCCACCCAGCTCTGAGATTTCAGCATGGTTGCTGCCCTTCCATAAAAAAAGAAGGACTTGTCATACTAACCTGGCATGTAAGGATATGTAGTGCCTTGGTGCCAGGGACAAAATATGTTGAGTAAAGCAAATTGTGAGGATAGCCATGGAGTCAGGAATCTGTCCTTGAGAAGCATTTAGAAGGTTGGTTTGCTGCTCATATAAATTTTTGGGGGAGGTGTGTGGAAATCAGTCAAAACTTGCTGTGACATTGATGCACTTTGTGTCACCAGGGATCTTGGTGTGGGAACTGCTGAGACGAACAGGACTGTAGAACAGGTTTTGCTGAATTTGAAAGCACTGTTTTCATTCCAGTTTGTTTATCTCTGTGTGCTACTTGCAGTTTGCTAGTGCCATAAGTAGGGTCAAGGCAAGAGGACAATGTTAGGTACTTTGGGTGATCTCTTTGAAAACCTGGCGCATTGACATAGGAGGACCATGGTCTGACAGATTTCTGCATATCAGCCAAGCTGTGATCAACATCCAGAGGTAGAAAGAGGCTCACATCTTAGAAAATAACATACTTCTTCTGTTAAGAGTGCTGTTACATGGCATCCCTCATCAATCCATCCACTGATCACCACATCCTTACCCCCATCCTAGCCTCACATTCCTTCTCTGGTAATCCCAGCTCTCCTGTGGACTGTTCTTAGGCCAGTTCAGCACACTAAACCAGATGAAAACAAATAGTTTTCACCTTTTTGTGCTATGTTGTGTTAAGCCAGCTTTCTACTAGCTAGTTAAATGGCTGTAGGCTGCCATGGCAATGCTGCTCAAGGCCACGGCTCCATGGATATTTCTTTTGTCAACTGAGCTAGTGGGGAGCCCTCTGCTTGAGTTCACCAGGCAGCTGGTGCACTCCTGGCCTCTGATGAAGAGATGAAATGGATTGGGAAGAAGCCACCTTTTCCCACACATTGGACAGGAGATTTAACACTTAACACAGTCATTTAGTGTAGTTAAGATGATGTGCAGTAACTTGTTACCTGCAAAACCATAATTTTTTTCCTAGACCTTCCAATGATAAATGCCAAATGAATTGTTGTGGAAACCTAAATAAAGGCTACCTGTCAGTTGATCAAATCATCAGTCCTGGGTGTATGTAAGTCAGCACTAAAAAAAGAAAGCATCCCTTGTTTGAATAGCAGTTGCTTTTCAAAAATTTGTGATCCTCCTGGCTTGAGAGTGGAAAATACAGAGAAATCAAGCACAAGTAAATCTGTTCAATGGATCACATATCATAAAGAATCTGACCACTTCGACTGATAAAGGTGAATAGCTATAAGCCATTGATTTTATCTGTGCTTGTGACTAGAGTGATCTTAACTTCAATGTTATGCAGTGCAGCCAGGCTTGCAGACTCCTCA
Source organism: Aegotheles bennettii (assembly GCA_013398125.1). NCBI lineage: Eukaryota > Metazoa > Chordata > Aves > Caprimulgiformes > Aegothelidae > Aegotheles > Aegotheles bennettii. Next base: position 161,951 of record VZRW01000270.1, read on the forward strand.
AAGGGTAGCAGACAGTCTGATTTGGAGAAGAAATGGGGCAGATCTCTGGTGTCCATGTGCTCCTGGGTCTCTTAGAGACTCTTGTGGGGGTGCCCCATATGTATGTGTGCACACTCACAGACATTTGTATGAGGGATGTGATTTTTCTTTTCTTTTTTTCTGTTTGACTGCATTGCCAGAGGGAAAGAGAAATACTCTGTGGGAAAACGTGTTTCTGTAACAGAGGATTAATTAATGTTAGCAAGAAGGTTATATTATTTAGATCAGGACAATTTATGTTGTCTTAAGGGACTTGAAAAGAAATATGCATCTTTTCAAAAACCAGAAAGATCCACCCCTAAATCCTAATCATTCTCCAACAGAAGATAGAAGGTTTTACTTGTTAATTTTAAAATAACCCACTGAGTTTTAAAAACTAGTGCTCGGGAAATTCAACCTTGAGAAGGTGACATTGAAAAACCGTTGCTAAAGTTTATTTTCTCCAGTGATGCGTGGCTTGTGTGTACAGGTTTAGTTCAGAAGATGAATTAACTTGAAGGCCAGAGACACAGATGATAATCTGGTATAACTGGTGCCCAGTTTGTAACAAGAATTAATTAGAATACGACATTACGGGAATTATGTCAGTTTGTCCTAGACGGATTTAGGAACAGTACTGTCCTCTCTCTGAGAAGGGGTATGATTCCTGCACAAAAGGAAATCTGCCAGGGGCTGAGCAGCCATATGTTGGTGCCTGCTGTATTTTACCCTCATGCCACCCGATGCTGCCTGGTGAAGTCTGTCCCAACCTAGAAGGGAGAAGCACAGAAGAGATCTCATCACCAATACTTCTGTGCTAGGAAGGAAGCAGTGTGTCCACAGGCACAGGGTAGACCTTCAAAGTCTTCATTACTCCTTTCATCAGCATAATTGCAACTAGTAGTGGCTGCTCTTTTCATTAAATTAAAGCAGCCTTTAGGGTTCTCCAACTCTGAGATCCGTCCTGCACAGTGTCATGGCACAGAGTTGTATGTCACCCACAGGTGCAAGCATATCTAAAAAGTAACAAAAAAAACCCCCAAAACAAACAAAAAAACAACCAAAACCAGGAAAAAGAACAAACAAACAAAAACACTCAATGAATTGGTTAAGTGGTGCTATATGACACAAGTTAAGCCCTCTGAATCTTTCGGAAAGAACAGATCTTTTAACATAAGCTCTAGCATATAGAAGGAGAGGAGAAAAAAAAACCCTAACCATTTATATGATGTAGAAACTAATAGCCTGATGTGACTAAATGAATGCTCAGTCACCAGGACTTCAAGGTCAAGAGCATTTTATGGATCTGAACTTTCATCTTGAGGGAAGATTTAGCCCGGTTAAGTTATAAATATGCAGATAGATTGGCTGGGTTACTCCCTCTGGAAGCAATAAGAAATGGATATAGTTCTCAGTTTTATTCATTTAGTGAGTTATTAGCAACCTCTAAACTGTAGAATGTTCCTAAGCACCCAGTAAAGACAGTAAACAGAAAAGTTACATCAACTATTTGTCTCGGAGTTTACTTTTGGGGGAAATGATGAGATTCCCATAGAGGGTATGAATCTGGAAAATAAAGAGGTCTAAACTTGAAGTGTCAGTAGAAGAGAAAGTTATGTATACCATAGCTCACTGACAAAGTTAAATCATGTATTGAAAAGGATGCCTTAGACTTATAAAATCTGCTTGGATTTTCAAGATGTTCTGGAATGGTAAAACACAATTAGTGAGGTAAAAAAAATAGTCTAAAATAATCATATATGGGTAAAACATAAAGTCATTGTGAGATAAGATAGAAAATCTTATAAATTAATACCTGGCTATGAAAAGTCATCACTTTGCAATGACCACTGTTAAAAGTGGTCACAACACAACGTAGGTCAGTGAAAGATACCATGGAACTGGGGCTGTTCAAGATACTCATGAATGAACTGGGAAAAACAGGGAGTAAAGTGACAGAGTTTGCATTAACATGAACTTATTTGGATTTGACAATCTGGCAGTTGATGGTGCAGATAAATAGTTGCTGCTGGATGAACCAAAGAGGCTGAGTAATAAAAGGTGAATGAAATTCAGCGTTGCTAGGTGCAGAGGAATGCAGAAGAGGAAAAATAAGTCCAGCTATTTACACAGTGTAAGCTCTAAATTAGCCATTGCTAAAAACTGGCTAGTCTAAACTAGCCAGTGCTGAAAACACTACCCCTGTGCTTGGCAGAGGTCAAAAATATTAGCCAAATCAGAATACAGAAATGCCAGAAAACAAAAAAATCTGTCAGAACTTATGAGGAAAGTAGTAAGACAAGGACAGAAAACACCATTAATGCCATCTCTAGATCTGAGCTGTGCCCATGTCTCCAATACAATGGAAGCATAGGGATGGCACATTCTGGGTATGGGGACAGGAACAGGATCAGTCTGTTCAAGTGTTGTGCTGGAACCACGGGGTTCTGTGGGACACAGGCTGAAAGATGACCTCAGGAGGGACAGGAAAGAGGCATCAGCAAGGACTGTCCTCTCACAAGACCTGATTGAGATGGTAGGAGATTGTGAATGCCATGAGATGTTGCTGGCCCTCACCACTGGCTGCTGACCCCTAATAGAGGCAGAAGGCTGGGGCACAGTCCCCTACAGTGGTGGGGTTTGTATCTTCCCATATTTCTAGCTGCTTTACTTGTACAGAGATTTCTGTTATTTAGCTTTGGTAAATTCTTGACTTTGTAAGATTGCAATATTCAGATTATCCACCCAGCTGCATTATACACTATTACACCAAAGCTACTTCTTGCTTTCTGTAATTCTGCTATAATAAATATTCATAGCTTCATTACAGGCTATGGTTTCCTGACCAACGTACTAAGGGATTATTTTGGGGTTTTGCTTTAATGATGCACAAAAACTGTAATAGTCCTTTCAGAGCCTTGTGCAACAATATGTTTTGCTTCTTCTAAAAGCTAAATAACTCTTGTTTTGAATGATTTAGTAGCAAACTCACTTAGTCACTGTGCTGTGGTTCAATGGTCTGCAAAATTTTCTTTTTAGAAATACAAACCCATTATGTAAATACTAAAGAGCATCTTCAGGAAAACTAACTTCAATTTGTTTTTGTCCTTTTTTGTTTGTTTGTTTCAAACTTTGCCAGCTTGAGATCACTCACACAACCTTTTTTCTTCAAAGCATGCAAAATAAAATTGCTTTCTGACTAAAAGCATCAATATAAGTTTTAGCCCAGAAGCAATGTTCCAACTGAGTTTCGTGCCTCCTGAAAATTAAGGATAGATGAAGAATGATTTAGAGAGTACATCACTGAGAAGGGATGTTTATGTGGTTAGGAACTCTGGTTCCAAGACCTGGTCAACCTCTATTATTTGGTCCCTCCATCTTCTTGCTCCTGAGTTTCCCACTTCTGAATGGCTCCTTTGCAGAGTGGACCAATAGAACTGCTACCATCCACAGAAGATAGGGATCTAAACCTAGTACTTGTTCAAAGCTGGGGGAATGCATTTTTCTTTATTTCCATCTTCTTCCACACAGCGATCCTGGATTCTCTTTAGGAGGTTTATCTACTTGTGGAATACAGTTCTTGGTATACCATTTTTAATACCAGAAATAAATTACCTCATCAAGAATTCTCAAAGTTAAAGATTGTGAAAGATGACACTGAATGAATTCTGAGTCTTTAACAATTCTGTCACTAGGAGGACTCTGCTTAGAGGAAAGTTTTGTGCTTACAGACATGAACAGGGTGGGTATCTTCTGCTATGTATTAAGTCCAGAACTCATATTTCCAGAAAACAGAGCTCTAACTGACAAAAAACCATTTTGTAAGCAGTTGGGGTGAGATTGAGAAACTGACTGAACGTATTTGTCACACAGTGGTGTTTGTTGAGCCATTAAGTCTATGTTATGAAAAGGCAGGTCATTAGCAGAGCGGGTGCCATGCTCATAAAAAGAAAGTGTGTGAGAGTTGGCAATAGCTGGGGAGAAAAGTCACATTTTGCTTTATTTTTCCTGTTCTAAATAGTACAAAAATAAAATGTTAAATTAATTGTTTGATCTGCATTTAACAACTTTCCATTAGTTCATTTGCTTAAGTGCAGTAGCAATCAACCACACATTAGCTAATGCCACAGCTCAGCAAGAGAGGAGGCCAGAGGCAGGTGCTGGGGTCAGTGTGTGCAGAATCAAGGGACCATCAGTCTTGTCCTGCTTTAATTTGTCTGCAAGAGCTTCCCAGGGTTACAGTGGCAGAGCTGGAGTCACCAGCCATTTCCAGCTACAGTTTTGATGGTTTTTATGAGTAGATCCAGCTGGAACAGGTCTGTAATCAAAGAAGTGGATGCTGATGACTGACACATAGCACTGCCCTTCTGTGAGTCTCCATTAATTCTGCTGTGTGCTTCATCCCCTGCCAAGAAGGATAGTAAAGAAATGATGGCACTGAGCAGGAGCCATGGAGATTTGAATTAAATTAATTCTCCTCCCTAAACTCCATTAAACAAATCATTCGTGGCAAGATTTGAAAAGGAACGTGAAGGTGGGGTTTCAAATTTTCAAAAGAAAGCTTAAAAGAAATAACTGAACTTTTCTAGTTTGGTTTCACTTGGAACAAGATTCAGTCTCACACAGTTTTCAGATTAATAATATGAGATGTTGAAACTCAAGTCTGTGAGATGTATTGCAAACTAAACTCGCAAGAACTCTATGAGAAGGAGCCTTTAATAGAGGACTGGGAAACCTTATTAGTCAAGGGTTTGGGGTTTTTTTTTTGCAGAGATTTTCTTTTGATTGATTTTGCTTTCATCAGAATAATGAGGTAGATTCTGGATTTCTTGGACAACACCTATTCCAGATATATCTACTACAGAGAGGCCAGTGGGGGAAAAGCTGACACCCACCCAAGGCTTTAGTACTGTCATCCAAATCATGAGCTATGGTGAAAATTTCAGCTCTTGTTTAAGAACAATGAAACATGATTTAGCAACGAGGAATTAATGTGCATCAGCTGAACAGCAGTAACCAGCCACATATATACTTTCAGTTCATTGTGAGTTATGAGGTAAAGTGCCTTGGCTTGAACCACCTCAGCAGGGTTGTACATCACTTTTGCTGTGTACTGGAAGAAGGCAACTAGTCAGTGTAGTAACATTAGGATGAATTTAGCACTCTGTATTTTCATCCAGCTGTTTCTATCATGGACCTTTGTGCCAAATACCAATTCATTCTGACATTTTAGAGCTTTCTATTGAATGACTAATTTGTCCTTGGTTTGGGTTAAAAGTAACCCAAAGCAGTATCCCAAGTCTGTGACAGGGGACCAGTTGGAACAGACCCAGGAAAAGAGTCCTGGATTAAACTATTGGGACATAGCAGTTGAATGATACAGTTTACTGCATTTCAATACATAGAGAGAAACTACTTTTTTTTTCCCCTTTCCCTCCTGGATAGTTGTTATATTTCTGTATAAACATGTTTAATCTTGGCCAATTAAACTTGCTAGCACTTAGCACTTAACAGGTCTTATCTTTTTCTTTTTTTTTCTTTTTTCTTCTTTTTTTTAATGAAAGGCATTTGTTGATGATAATAGCCTTCTCAACCAAGGAGGCTCTTTTCAAATTAAAACAGATGATGGAAGGAATCATTAAGAATGAGTATGGCTTTGATTGTTGATTTTCAGATACTTTAACCTTGAGTGATTTACTTTTATTCCCAGATGTGTTTTAAATCATTTTGTTAAAGGTATCTGCTTTTTTCAACTGATCACAGGGGCAGGCACAAGTAACTCTGCAGGAAAAAACAGCATGAAACATAGCTGGTTATGTGGGAGAAAAAAAATGGGTATATTGCATCTTCAAAATACTCCCCCCTTTAAAAACACAGTGAAACTCCAGGAACACTTACTAAACACAAACCATGACAAAATAACCTCTTGCTTGTACAGGCTCAGCTGAGCTGGTGGGACATGCTGTATTTGCAATCATCTAGTCTGTTGCCTTACCCCTTCTCAAGATTCACTATTCCCAAAACTCTGTGTTCTTGCCAGTTTTTGTAGGAGTGATGTTGGGTTAAACCTCTTTATTGCAGGTTGCTCTATACACAGGGGCTGTAGCACCAGTCCTTAGAGGATGCCCATGTTAAAGCTTTGGAGCACCAGGCTGCTGCTGTTGTCCCTGAGGAAGAAGCAGCACCTGGAGACACATTGATTCACCACTTCAATGCCACCCCTTGTACCTCCCATCCCCACCCTTTGTCCCCTCATCCCCTTCCCCTTTCTGCAGCAGGAATGGTCTGGCCCTACTCATCTCCTGGGTGACAATATTAAGCTTTGCCTACTTTTCAGAGAAGTGGCCTTGCCCAGGCACCACAGCCTAGCAGAGACACAGCTCCCCTCATAGCTCCCTGCTGTCAACAAAGAACTGAATTAAAAAGTCTCATTACTGGTAACAACCCCTCCAGGGTGCCTTATTGCCCCACTGCCTGATCCAGCTCTCTTGCAGCAAAGCAGGCAGGGCACCTGGGCCACCGTCCACCTGCATACAAATCTACCTTTTGAAAAGTCTATTTTGGGAGCTTGAGCTCAAGATTTAAGGCTTCTGACCCATTATTTATTTTAAAAAGGCCTACTGAAATCTTTACAGCATATACATGCTGTTCTCAAATTGGGAGATACAAAACCACAATTATTTATTAGCTGTACCACTGCAGAGGTGAGCTTTGCAGAAGCCTGTAGACTGGGCAGTTGTGAAATCCTCTTTGATTTCAAAGGACAAAAAAGCTATACAGAGCTTCAATGCTTAACTGTGTTGTTGATATGCTCCCGCCTCTGGAAACCTTCATATTTTTTTCTAATTTGTCACTAAAACCCCTGTATCTGGCTATCATAAATGACTTGGAGAGGGGAGGTAGGGGTGGGATCCTGTCCACAGTGGTGCCAATAGAAGACTCCAAGATAGAGTGCTACCACACAGAGAGACAGATGATGCTGTCCCTACCTCCAGAACTGCTATCTTCATATTTAGCATGCCCATTTACATTCTTCTTATTTTTCCATTAATTATTCAAATCTCTTCTCAAACCCATGCCAACTTTTAAAATCATGGACTAGGAAAAAATCTGAGCCAAAACTGTGTATAGCAGGGCTGTCTAGTGTCATTTCCTTGTCTTAAGTTTTCCTTACTTCTTGATTTGTTATATATTGATAAAGTTGCAAGATGAAATGCAGTAGAGCTATTCAAAAGCTGCTGGGAATCTGCTGTGTGGTGCAGGTGTCATCTCTCCCTCCAGTTCTGCTTCTAGCACAAAACCACAGCTTTCCCTAAAATGACGTTGGTAAAACAGGGTCAATAAATGCCATGCTCACCAGCCTGGAGGGAATCTCCTGCTCACTGGCCTATAATGGACATTAAAAGCTTTAACAGGCTTTATGTAAAGCTTAGTCCTCAGGTAAAATGTATGAGCTGGGCTCTGGTTTATCCCTCCACATGAGTCACTGTCATACAGTGGGTGAATAGCCAAGGAGGAGATACATCTCTGAAAGGGCTGTACAGCCCCATTTCTGATTCAGCCCAGTGTTTAAATCACTGTGATCCCAGCTCAGGCATCCTACTGCTTCCTGGGAGTAACCAGGTGTTCATCAGATCATCAGAAATTACCTCACTTGTCTCTTGGCTGACAAGAACCTGTGTTTATGGCAACACTCAAGATAGCAAACTAACAACAAGGACAGCATTTTTACAGTGACGTTTAGAGCCTCAGTCAAAAATAATGGACCATAATATGCCAAAATGCCCATTGGTTCAAACAGAGGGTTGACAGTAAAATTGCTTCCCAGTGTCCTGTGTAGATCAGACCTATACACTAATAAACCTGTAAAAAGAAGCATTTAATACTGAACATTCATAAAGCAGTTGAATAAAGGCTTCATCGGGCACCCATTGAAGTCAGTGGAAAAACTCCCCTCTATCAGTGAGCTCTGAATCTTCAGCTGTATCCCATGATATCACCAGGACAGCAAACGGTGCTTGATCCCAGAACTGATGCTGTTTTCAGTAAGGGTAGCAATCATTTTTCTATTGCCTCAAAGGTGCTAGGCCATAAAAATAAACAACTTGCACCAAAGCTGTAACACAGTTTAAAGTGAAAGGACTTCTCTGTTTCAATTATGATACATGGGTGAGTAACCTACTGCTAGAAGAGGAGGGTGTGAAAAATGAAGCCTCCCAACTTCCTTCCCTGGCTGCGCCTCAGTATCTTTTTGCAGCTTAGAGGGCATCAGTTTTTCTTTTTACTCCAAGTCACACAAAGTTTAATGTTATGAATCAGACCTGGGACAGATGAAGTCAACAAATACACTGTTTCAATGGTGTCTTTCAGGCATTTCTTCTAAGAAATCCTGTATCTGCTCCTTGTGGGCAATTACTTACCTAGTTTTTATTCTGCCAAAGCCCGTGATGAAGAACTAACTCTTCTGCAGTGCCTCCTGCTCTATCTACTTGCTTTGTGCTACAAACTAAATAATGATGGCATGTCTTCCAAAGCTGGAGCATTTGTTCTCATTTTGCAGGGAACTCGGGTAACTCTGAGTAACTGCTGTGTCATGACAACAGCAGCTGTATTCTTAATTAACACATAAGTGTCAGGGGCTTTGACCAAGCAGACACGCAGCATAATGCCTGAGATCTGTAGGTTCGATACAGTCTATTGCTGCTTTTAGGAGTGAATGAGCTGCTTGATGTAGCACTTTGCAGCAGGTCCCAAGAAGTGCATCAGAAAATCTTTCCAGTGTAGCTGCTGAAGAGAGCATTGTGCACCGGCAATTTCTCACTTCAGCAAGAGCTGAACCTTTCATTTCATCTATCAGCAGAGAGGAGCAAGTCACTCCACAGTACTGCAATTTACTGCCCTCTAATACAAACCTTTGGAAGATCCAGGGGGCAGGGCTTGCCATTACTGCTTGTGGCTAGAGTTAACCTTAACTATCCAGACTCCCAGCTGAGGGGGGCAAAGAAATCCACAGTGAAGCCAATTCTTTTCATAATTAAGTTTATAGAAAATGACAGCCGTTCCAGGCCATAATAATCCCATAATAACCCCAATAATCCCATAATGAGGATTATTGCTGTGTCCATCAGTACATCAAACAGGCAGCTGTCTCTGAATGGGCTTCTGAGCATTATTACAATATAAATCACTCACGGGAAGAGGAGGAACCCCAAATGGGAGTGTCCCAGGCTGTGGATCAAAGCAGAAGGCTGAATCAACATGGATGGGCTTTGCTCACGTGATTCTATCTGCTCAGGTTAAGAAAAAGTCTTGCTGGTGGTTTGACATGGTCATCTGCTAGGTCTAGGTCTAAGTGGCCTGCTAAGGACACTGGAAAACTCAGGATGTCCCATACTCCATTGGGAAGCTGCAGGTCCTACCAGATTCTAAGATCAGAAGTTCTGCTACCCAAACTGGTGGTGAGTCTCATCTTTAAGATGGTCCTCGTGTGCCCTCAGTGGACAGACTAGATAAGCAACAGTAAAACAATGGCACTGGTCCCCAGCACAGCATCAGCAGTTAGGGCTGGTCCAGGGACAATTAAAGGACATTAATTACATTAATGACCAAAAATGTTCATTACTCATTGAGTAGTGCCCATGAGCTTTATTCAGTGTTAGCTGCCATTTTGTTGTAGAACCCAAATCCTACTCTATACCTTTCTGGTCTGGAGGGTGTAAACCTCACATGTAGCACAAACTTCCTAATATTGTGGTGTATTCTGAGGATGAATTGTACAGGATAACTGCAACAGTATTTTTATTGTTGTGGTGAGAACATTGCTTGGGTGACATAATGCTGGTAGAGATCATTAAATCTGACTCCCTCAATCCTGCAAAAACTCTTTTCTTTTTTCTTTCTTTTTTTTTTTTTTTTAATTATTTGTCTCTGAAACACCCATATGAATTTTATTCAGTGTTTCGTAGAGAACTGGAGTTCTCTAGGGAGGAAAACCTCAGCATGCTTGGTGTATATTTCAGACACAGATGGCAGCTTTATAGCAGAGAGTTTACGTGTAAAAATGTTGAAGAGACAATCAAAACATCCCATGAACTCAAGCACACTTAAACAAAACCAGATGAAAATCAAAGCAACAATTTCTTGGGAACGTGCAGGATACTAATTAATATTATAAATCAAATTGCTAAGGGTATAGTCTCCCTGTGTTTGATAGAGTTTGCATGCCAGACTTACAGGTCCTATTCATGGCAGCTGAGGGAGTACTCTGAAGAAATAGCAGCACAATTTTCAGAGTTCCCAATACTGACTTGTGCACATATATTGTAGTTATTGAGGACTAAATAGTACCAAATTACTAAACTTTTCAGTTTCAGCCATATTTATCCAATTCGAATGTAGAGCAAATGATGAAAGCTAAAAATAGCCTGCAAGATTTAATAACCACATCTGTGCCTGCAGAGATGTGTATCATGGGAGTGACGTGTTGGAGAGGAAATCATGCTATGACTTCCTGCACTAGATGAGACGATGGAGCATGACACACAAGAATTATTATCCTCTAGAAACACCATGCTTTTTATGGAAACAGGCAAAATTGGCATTTGGAATATTTAGTTTTGTTTAAGTCAAAAAGTCAATTTTATATTTAAACAAACCCATTATTTTACTTTTGAAAGATTTTTTAATTGAATATTTTCCCTGTATTGGTTATACATCATCTCAGATGAAAGAATCAAAATTAGTCTCCCCTTTCCCAAGTCCACACTTCTTTTACTAAAGCTTGGAATCTGAAAGACAGAGTGATGACCAGCTCAGTGCGTGCTCATTCTGGGCTCACCTACAAACAGCTTAGAGAGCTACTTACTTAGAAAACGTGAAGAGTTAGGAAATAATTATTCACGTGGCAGGCTAGAGTAAGGGTATGAGATTGGCACCTCTCTTCTCTAATAGAAAGGAGGGTCTCTTCAGACTTGTGTTTTTGGACAGGATGGGGAGAGGCCCTGTCCTACGTCTCTGCTAGGTTTCACTTTGTCAGAACTCCACTCTCTCCCAACATCTCTGTTTTTGTCTGTTTTTCAGGGAAGGATAATTAGCCTCCAAATGATAATAACCCCATTACAGAAACAGCAAGTCTTCTTAGGCAAGGCAAGAACAGCTCAAACCCTGCCAGGCAGGGAAGAGCAAATCTCAAGGTTTCTTTCCAGATTTCCCCTCCCACCCTGTGGCATCCTGCTGCTACCTCCAGCTTTATCCTCTCTGCCTTTCCCTCAAGAGGTTCAATTGCTTTCATCATTGCATTTATGGATCTTGCAATGACCTGTCACAACATGAGCTCCCAGCAGCAATAGGAAAGACGCTGATTTAGGCTGAGGGTGGCTGAATGCTTGCTCCTTTTATTATTCTTTCCAAAACATATTGAAAACAAGGAGTAAGAGTTTTCACGGAGACAGTTAAGACTTCCCGGTCCTTCCCAAAATCCAGCTGTTTGTAGGTGTCTACTTCAGAGCAGTTCATGTGTATTTTACCAAGCATCTGATGATCATAAGTGGTTTATGCACAATAAATGAGAGCAATGCTGCTGTCCTTGACCAAACCTTATGATCAGGTATCAGAGAATTGTATTTAATTCCCTTGCAAATGACTTCAAATTCAGCCGTCCTTGAGGTGTGCATGTCTAAAATCTGTTTGATATACATGGCCTATGCTTTTCTTATCACCCTTTAGTCTTTCAGACTCTTAGTCCAATATTCACAGAGCCACACTGAGATAAGTAGAAACTTATTTAGGTTGGATATGGAGGACGACTGAAAAAATCACCCCAGAGTCCACGTCCTTCTGTTTGCACTCACACGGAATAAAGCCCCTGCACAGCTACCCAGGGGAGGTATAGAAATCCCTTCTTCTTCACTTACCTGTACTGTAGCATTGTTACTGTGCAAAGGAAACGTGCCTGAGCTTTTGGCACACACTGTCCATTGGGCTGGGTTCATAGGCCAGCAAACTCTAAATTTTGGGTTGCAAAATGCTTAGAGTGCTTTGTGTCCAAGGCATGGTGTGTATTTAGAACAGAGTCACTGGTGCTGCTGTGAGAACTTCATTCAAGAAAAGGTCAGGGATTACAATATTCCTCTAAGCAACATTGATCTAGGATGTATAGGAAAGCTGCTTGGCTAAAGGATTTCAAAATGCAGCAGCCTGCATGGACACAAACAAAATAACAGAAGGTGTCAGTGAAGAGCTGCTAACGTGAGGGTAAAAACCCAATTGTATTAACTCCAGGAAGCTGGGCAGAACGTGGGGAGGAAGGGGTAATCTTGTCGTGTTTTCAGTGCACAAATCAGGTGAGAGGCACAAAATCTGGAAATACATTAATAGAAACAATGATGATAATGAATTGGTGTGAGAACAAAAATGTCATCATGATAATTTCAAAGCATTAGTAGTGAGCTCAGTTTTATTTATTTAGCTAAGAAATAATCTGCAAATAGAACTTTGATGGATCAGAAAATGTAAGTCAGGCACATCAAAATAGGTCAATTCATCATTTTTATTTTTAAACTGAAAATGCTTTTCATTTAGGTGATCCATCTAGATGGACTCATTCCTGTTAAAAGTGTTGTTTCCAAAGAAAGCAGCATTTCTTTTGAAAGGGAAAATGTTTGGTTAATAGAAATTCCAGCTGTCTTTAAAACTTCAAAAAGCTTCAGGAGATGAGCATCACAGCAGTGTAAGAGGTGAAATGCAAGAATGGAGGTAATGTGGATAAAAGGGTTCTCCTGTCTGGTCTGTCACAACTACTTATGCTGAGTCCCCTGAGAAGTGCTGTGGATTAATCTTAGGAAAAAAGTTGAAATGTCAGTAAAAGCACACAGTACATGCAACGTTCTGAGTTTTCTGGGCTTCAGCTCCAGCTCTCTAGACTTTGTGGAACACATGTTCATTTCCATCAAACCACTTCTGAATTCTTCACAATTGTACCTTGAATAATTTGGCATGAAGAAAAGCCTCTAAAGAACAATGTGTGCAATGTGCCTATTTACTTCCTGCCTACTCCAAAGGCTGCTGAAACTAATGAGAGGTTTTCTGTTGACTTCAATGGGCTCTGGAGCTGGCCCACAGAGGGATGGCATATTTACAAACAGTGGTGTTAGAAAGACTGGCAGGAGAAAAACAAATTTTCTAGAAGTATGCAAGATGGGAGGTAATTTCAATGGGCAACTGAGTTATGAGGCAGCAACAGAGAGGTCTTGCTGATTTATAAATTGTAAATCTATGAACTTTGCTGTGGGGACTCAGTCTTCTGCTGCCTATTAACTCTCATTGTTCGATTTGCAAATAGGCAGGCAGACATGTAAGTTATTTTGGGCATGCTGCTATCCAATTTGCATAGCAAATAGAGCTTGAGATGTGCATAAAGAATTCCCTGGACAACTGTATGCAAGTATTTTAAAAATTTGGTTCTGCCTTGAGACATTCAGGTGGCTGTCACCTAAAGGAACAGATGAGATTTACAACATTCATTTTAGATATGTTTGCTAAGAAAATAATATCTTAAGGTTGCTTTGGAGCTTACAAATAACTTCCTCACCTTAAAGAATTTATGACACAAAATATGTCATAATTTGGGGAAGAACTTCATGTCCAATGCTGTAGAAATTTTATTCCTCTTTCCACAGAGGCTGCACAGCTCCTTGCTTGTAAAGACTCTTTTCCTTAGTGTCCCAGACCATATTCTTCTGGCTTTACACTTTCGAGATGACCGTGCTCTGTGAATAAATGCAATCTGGAGGGAAGGACATACTTCCATGGAGGTGCTGTCCTTTCCATGAGGACATTTGAAGAGGTGTTCCTCCAGGTTCCCCTTAATTCACCTGATTAGTGACTCCCTATCTCCTTGTCAAGACCCTCTTATTACATTCTGATTATCTAATTCCTTTGCCATGGTTGCAGTTGGACAGAAGGTCTTAGATTTCCAGAGTGTGGACTACGTCTTGAGGGAGAGGAACCACCCTTTAATGGTCTCAGAGCTGGTCTGTCTTCTCTTCTGTTTTCAATCAACTACTGTCCCTTTGGCAACTCATGGCTACTTAACTGGAAAAGAAACACTGGGAAAAATATTTATTCTTTAGGTATCCTGAAGAAAATCACAAACAAGCAGAACAAGCCAATCTTTCAGAATGAAGTATGCTTGGAAGATCACAAACCTCCTTTTGGTAAACTGTCCTACCTGTGCTGATGTATGGCAATCTGCCACTGGAAGAACTTTCAGCCTTCAGCCACAGCCAAGCCAGACACTGTTCCTGGAGCCAAGCTGGCTGTAGTAATAATCCATGTGGTTCCTAGTAAATGGATCTAGTTTACGTATCAGAGAGAGAGCACAAGCAAGGTGTACTGCAGACGAAAGGACTACAGTGCCAACAATGATTACAGAACTCAGAAAGAGACAAAACAAATTTCAACATCCCCCCGTGTCCTTTTCCAAATATCTAACTGGGATTATTCTCTTCATTCTTCAGCTGTGAAATGAGGCCCATACTGCCTCCCTTTAGTGATTCTACTACTTAGCGTAATATCTCACTGTCAGCAAATTTTCATTAAGACCGCCTAAATTTTCCTTTGCTCAGCTTTGTTTTAATAACCTTCTCTGTCAGTTACTTCTCCAACAGTTAGGTCTGCACTTTCCAGTTTTTCTAATCTTTTCTTGCAGATGCTTATAATGATAATAATACTCCATTGAACATGTTTTCCCTTTTAGCTATATGTACTTCCTAGAAATCTTATCTAGGCAGAGTGTGAGGATGTGGGACATTTGTCCAGAATTTCTAGCTGTTCCAGACATATGTATGTGCACAGATGGTCCAAACCAGCCTGTGTTTTGCAATTCCCTCCTGAAAAAGGGATGGAAGTTATGGAACTAATTTTGAGGGGGAACTGTGAAGTATAGTATCTAAGAGAGACTGAGGCAAATATTGTAGACATGAGCCTCTACATCTCTGCTTTTGGTGAATTCTCAACAATAGGACTATTTACTAATTCATCTTAGTAACTCTTTCATCACCCTGTTCATCATTCCCATTTTCCTTCTCTACTGACTTGATTCAAGCAAACAGCAGCATCTGAAGTGTGTGGGGAGAAATTACAGCATCCATCTTTAAAGTGAACTGCTTTTCTTTTTAAGCAACTCCTGTGCCCTGCCCAGGCTTTGGAGGTTCTCTGCTGGATAATGTAAAATGACACTAACTGGGCTATTTATATCACTGCAAAGTGACTACATGATGGGATAATTAGCAGTGCTATATCTGCTGGAGTGAGCGATAACACTGTAACACATTTTTGTGTTAAGCAACACAAACAACAGTGCCTGCAGGTTAAACAGTACCTGAGCAGCTGATAGGCCTCCTGCACTGTCATTTCCAGGAGACATTATCTACTGACTTCATTCATGCGTGAAGCACAGTGGTAATGCTGCTTTTATTACCTCTTGCAGTACTTGCCCTCTATGCAGGTAAATGATTTTTCAAAAAAGCTTGCTTTGGGCAAGCGTGGGTATTCAAGACACTTTGCGAACAAGTAAGGTTCTGTAGATTTGTAGATCTGCTAACTAAACCATGACCCCTGGGTGGAAAAGTCCAAGTGCTTGGACCAGCACAAGTCGAGTCAGTCTCACACTGTTACTCCTGGATGGAGTCCAATAGCTTGTGCTGTGTTTTGGTTTACATATTGCTTCAGAAAACACAGCCAGCCTTGACCTGAAACCATAAAAGTGTGAGTATGATCCATTTAGCCCACATCTAGGTAGAAAGATTGCAGCTTTGCTGATGAGAGCCTTGGCTTCTTTCAAGTATTAGCACAGCCACAGCCACAGAGAACAAGAACCTGTTATGCTCTGATTCAGTGAATTTCAATGGTTAATCACACTCATTAAAAAATGTTTAATATGAATTTGCTCAATTTTAATTTCCATAAACTGTCTGTTATGCCTTTCTCTGCAAGATTAAAGGACCATTTTGTATATGCTATTTTCTCCCCAGGAAGGTTACTAATGCACTATTCATGGCTCTGTCAAATATTCTTTGAGATAAGATCAAATTTGTTCCCCGTAAATATTTTTCTCCATCCCTTGAGCTATGTTTGTGTCTCCTCCCCTGCACACCCTGTAGTTTTTCAACATCCTCTTTAAAATGTCAACACCAGTACTGGACATGTCATTCCAGTGTGCAGGAAATGTGCCTATAGCTGTGCCATACTGGTAACTAAAATCATTGCAGTGCTTGCCGGCTGGTGCATCCAGGGGATGAATTTGTTCACCCATTATATTACCCTTGCAAAGTGTGTTGAGTTGTTTCTTTGTTATAAACTATAAATATGACTCACTGGTTACTAGGGTTCTGTTCCTCACTTCTTATCTTTAGATCAGTAATTTTGCATTTAATTTAGCTAAAATGCACTTTATTTGGATGGACCAAAATTTCAAACCAAAATCTGTAAATGCCCTTATTGATTTTTATTCATTATGTCACCCTCTCTGATGAGGGGCAATTCTATATTTACCTCCAGCTCACCTATGGGATACACTATAGGAAGATGAACTAGGAACTCTACAGCTCAGGCTTGTAATTCCCTGCTTCTAATGCAGAGCTGTTTCAGGTTTCATGAAAAGACAAGGCAAGTCTTATTTAACCGTGGTGAAGAATAGCATTATGATTGTGAAAAAAACCTGGAGAGTGATGTGTAGGTGAAACATTCTGGTAATGTTCCCACGTTATCAGCTAGTGTGAAATATGCCACCTCCACGACTAGAATTTATCCTATCTCCAGTCTGTAGCTGCTTTGTGTTAGCAGAGATTCGTGCCACCAATTTATCTGGGTGTCATAAGCAAGTCCATCCAAGATAAAACAAACTTTGGGCCTCAAGTCTGTTAGGTATCCATCAGGACTTTACCTTGCAAATTATCCTGGTTCAGTCCAATGAGTTCTGACACTACAGTTCACTATCTGGGGAAGAGAATAAACAGCTTCTCATTAAGTGGAAGCCAAACATCAATTTTTTTTGATATCAAGGCTACATGTGGAGACAGTTCTGAAAACCCTCTAGTGGTCTATAATAACATGAAGATTAAAATGCTGTCTGTCGCATAGAAGCCACGGATTGCAGAGTGTTATCTTATTGAATAAAGCTGCTGCCACAAAGGCAGTCTTGCTGACTGTATTATGCAGAGAATAGGTGTCAAGCTTTAAAAGTGTCATTTAACAGAAGTTGAGAACAATAAGAAAAATACCTAAAGAACATAACTTTCTAGCTAGTTTGCTCTCACCTTATTTGAAAATGCTGTTGTAGTTTTGGTCATACAGGACAGGTCACATTACTGTAGCTGTCTTAAGTAGCCACTCAGTTGTGGACCGGTATTCCAAGTAGCATGAGGACCACTGAGGGTTTAAACAGAAATAACTGTTGGTCATCTGTTCTGATGCAAATACTACCAGGGCTGTGCTGAGAAACCATCAGGAACAGGTTCAGAACAAAGAAAAGGAAGTACTGATTTATTAACTGCGCTGTTGAGCTGTCTAGCTTCTTGCTTCAGCATGTCTGAAACACAAAAAGAATTATGTGAATTCAAAACATTACCCTATAGGTTAATGGAAGAAAAATCCTTTCAATGTGAGAACACAATGACCTTCCTCTGACATAGGAAATCCCTAAATCATAAATGTTTGGAGTATATTCTAGAGAAATTGCACCGTAAGCTTTCTCTGCTCTTGTATTCTTCCTTTATGTATCTGCAATGGGGAAAGAATT
Source organism: Aegotheles bennettii (assembly GCA_013398125.1). Lineage (NCBI taxonomy): Eukaryota > Metazoa > Chordata > Aves > Caprimulgiformes > Aegothelidae > Aegotheles > Aegotheles bennettii. Next base: position 179,766 of record VZRW01000270.1, read on the forward strand.
GGAGATGAGGTACAAGGTTACATGGGCCTTTTTTCTGACCCAGTAAAGTTCTTATGTTGTGCTTACCTTGTCACAGAACTACACACATTCCCTGCAATACCAGAGTCAGCCTCTAACCGCTTCTGCAGTTTACCGGGATATCAGTGTGAGGAAGGTGCCCTAAATCAACCAGAGGCAAAATGTGCTGAAAAGAAAGCTCACTACACAGGGAACCAAACTTAGTATTCAAACTTGATGAGAAGCAGCTGCTCAAGCAACAAATACGGGCTGGACACAATTAAGAGGTTGATAGCAGTGTGGCAGCCAGAGAGCATGGGAGAGAAGTGCTGCCTAGCAGTGTTCTTGTCCCTACAACAGAGCAGAGTGTGTGAGCTGTGGTGGGTGTACCTCCTGCCTCGATGGGAACGGTGCAATGCTGAGATCTGACTGAGAAGCTCACACCACAGTGGCTGAGGTGTGCAAGGAGAGAGAAGCAGGGTGGAAGAAACTGCACCCACTTTAAGTATCCTGCCCTTCTAGAAACTCAGCCTTATGCAGAATAGCCATGTATAATTACACAGAAATATAGACCTGCTCTTCTAATTCAGAGTATCCTGTTCTCCAAGAAGCTATTTTTAGGTGCTCTTCACTAAACATCACTGAATTTTCACACTGCAGGTTTTCCTCCTTCAAACTTTTCTCCATACTTCACGTTTGGCTATAAAGGAATTCTGAACCCCAGACAAAAAACACTCTATTTTGCACCCCTCTAGCCAAATTAGAGGACTGACTGAAAAATCTTCCTTATAAAAGCTACTCTCCAGCTGTGGCTATTTACTAAATAGGAGAGAATTAGTGGAAACCAGCACAGAAAGTTAACTACACCTACTTGCTGTGTGAGATTGGAAACCCTAGGTAACTGGTAGGATTCATGATTCTTGGATAATAGCAGTATTTTTGGGAATGAAATCCAGGTGTGCAGATTGAGTCAGTGTCAAGAATCAAGGTATGCTGGGAATTTAGAGTCATTGATAAAAAGCTTCTGGTCACCGAAGCCTAAAATAGCTTTGATAGAATATAGGTTTAGGCTGAAATGAGTTTGAGGCACTTAAAGGCAAAGTGCTATTGTCAGTCTGAGAGCAGTGCATAAATAAAGTCTTTGTTATTGACCTTACTAAGCAGTAAATACAAGCTCTCTGAGATAGCTCAAATGCATAGGTCTGCCTCTCAAAAGCATCTCTGTTCAATTTTCTATTAGGTCTAAAGGATCCAACTGTGTATCTCTATTTCTTACTATGAAGCAGTTACTGATAGGAAGGCTGCTGCTGCTGAAGATAGGGTTCAACGCTGACTTAAAAACTCTAATCAAGCCAGGGGTCTTCAGGCAGATTCTCTTCCCAGTTATCTCTGTGGAAATTGTGTAGCTTTATCAAAACCAGCTGACAGTATAAGAACAGAGCAGTGGGCAGCATGTGGTCTATGTAACTTTGTTTTCTAAATAACCTTAATTGTATTGCTACACAATATTTCTTTTCAAAGAGTATCTGAAATCGCTTTCCTGCAGAACCAAGGGAGCATAAAAATTCAGTATTATTCTGTTTTCTATTTTACTCAGTCCTTCACTTAATTTAAAAAAATGAGAAAAAACCCCAAAGTATTCAAAAATAAATTAAACAAGTTCTGGGAACATTGAACTCTCACTCTCAGCTCACAGACTGAAGAAGTGAGAAGGAACTTGTTCTTCCTCTTATTTTATACTTTAAATTTAAGGGTCATGTCTTTACTTTGCAAAGTGCTTGGATTATGTATGATGGTAGAACAAATTCTTTTTTCTATTCCTAATCTTCTTGTCTGTGACTAACTCTAAATTTCACCCTTCTTACCTGTCTGTGATAATTTCTGGCTGCCATACACACAGAATTACCCATTCTAAGAATTATAGATCCAGCAAAATCTCTGGGAATCCTGAATCAGTGACCTGTATTGTATGTGGCCTTTCAACAGTAATAAACAAATTTTGTTGGGTCTTTAATATATATATATACTTTTAAAATCAATGATTTTCCAGGAATTTTGATCCAAAGTAATTGCACCTAGGAAATCCATTTTTTTCTCATTTGTTTCAATGTATTGCCATTACCTTAAACTGTTGCTGTCTGCAGAAAATATGAGCAAAACTTTGTGCTGTCTTAAGAGAAACTCTCCAGCTTACACTGAATGCAAAATCTTGTGCGAGAGGTGAATATAAGTTAAAAGATATTTCTTCAGTCCTCTAAGTCATTATATGCTTGTGATGTAGAGCTTTCAAACTTTTTCCCTTGATCTGAATATTCCTGTGAGGTAACTAACTTTGGACAGGCCCATAACAGTAAAACATTGTCAGCAAGTCTTCGTTTCCAAATGAGCAGAAAAATATATTTAAAGCACCTTCCATCTTTGAAAGCATTTTCCCCTTCATAAACCTTGAAGTGCTACAGTGAAGCTAGAGCTGCCTGCATACAGAAGCCTCCTGTCACTTATGTAAAACTCAAATTCCATATATCAAGGGCTTGTGTGAAAATTGCTTTGAGTGTTAATTGCCCAAATGATTCAGCTTTATAAGAGCCTCTCTTATGTACTCAAGTATGTCTCATAGCACGCTGAGTGCCAGGCTCCAATAGAGAGCCAGCTGTGCTCTGCTCCCAGATGTTTGAAGAAGATAATTCTTGTCCATCATTTCAGTCCCCCCCAAAAAAAAATCCTGAAAAATTTGTTTAATGAAGTCATTAATGTACAATAGCATATTTCTTCTTTTTTTTTTCTGTTAAAAAATACTCTCCCTAGAATGTAATCAAGTTTGCCTTGGCTTATAATTACAGTAGCACATTGTTAGATTAACTGTGCTGAGGAGATAAAACAAAAGCCATCAGTTCTGCAAAATTAAGACTCTGCCAATATAATTTAGAAAGGATCAGATCCCTCTGCTTTCAGAGATGCTGTTTGTTTGCAGTGTTTGAGGTCATTTTAATTCTCCAATTTACCTATTGCAACATGAATTGCTGTTGGAAACCTAACCAAAAGTATAGGTGGTCTTAAATCTTAGATTCAAGCCTTTTCATAACAATTCTTCATCCAGACCTCAATTTTCAACATGTTCGTGTATCAGATCTTTGACCAACTTACATTGCTTAGGTTTTTTAAAGTCAAAATAGCTACAGTGAAGTTAAGAGAACTCTGTTAATTTATACCAGCTGCCAGTGGGCTGAGCTGAAGCCCTGGGTCCAAACAACGAGAAACCAGCCTATTACAGAGAGATCATGCCTGGACTTTGCTTATTGGTGTGCAGGTGCAGAGAATTTCAAAGAGAGGTTTTCTGTGCTATATGGTGACAAAATATTTGTGAGATCCACAGCTTGATCTTCATCATGAGTGGCTACCATCGGTTCCTACTGCTATCTGACTCAGCTGTCAGAAGGGATTTTTCTCAGACTAAGTTGTAACTGAGTTTGAACAACCACAGATAGGTGCTGGGTTAATTCAACCTGTCTTTCTGGCCAGGCTGCTCTTAAATCACAAGTCTATGGCTGTATTTACACAGTGCAGGTGCTAGGCCATATAAGTTCATTTCCATGGTTCCCAAGGTACCACAGTAGAGCTCATCTGCCTTCCCAGGTTCATGTGTTTGTATGTTCACTCACCAACACAGCATTTCAAGCCCACAGGTTGCTCTGGTTTTACAGCATCTGATCTGTTGTGAGTTATGGACCCTGCCCAGCATCTGCAGCCTCCTTCAGCCATCATTAAAGTTGACGGCCCTCACAAGCTGGTGGTAGATGTTGATGTGGAGGTTATTGAGGTTACATGCAGATCTGGGAGACATGAGACAGCCGAGCTCCTTGTGGTGATGGTGGGACGGAGCAGCTGCTTTGAAACAGAGCCACAGAAACAAAAAGCTGTTCAAGTCTGGGGTGGCTGGAGCAACTCTAGATGTTCTCTTTATGAATCTAAGTGAGGGATTTGCTTCTATCTGTATCAAATGATCCATTCAAAATTAGGGTATACGCACCTGAGGATACAAATCATCCCCTGGTCTTGTTCCCACTGAAGTTAATGGGTACAGTGATGGAAAGTTTAGCTTTCTCTATATGGGCTTAGCAAAAGACCTTAAGAAATAAGATTTGTGTTGCCATCTTGTCCTGTTAGCTGGAATATGAAATTCTGTGGTTTGCAAGGTTGTTTCAGTGAGGTGCTGTGCAGCCAGGGTATGTCATTCAGCATAAACGTGCGAGATGTATTGCTGTTTCCTTCACCAACCACAAGAACCTAGAAAACACAGGCAGTAACATACAGGTACTGGATGTCCCCTAGGGTATGGAGATCTTTTTTTCAGCTTTTTTACATTCAGGTGTTGCATATATGTAGAAATACTATTGGGATTAGACTAGTTTAGCAGCCACAGCATCCACTGACATGACAATGGGATTGGCATGTAAATGTTCTGCATCCCAGCAGCTGAGTATACCCTTCTGGAGCAGGCGGCTATGTATCTTTGGTGGGATTATTTTATTTTACTCCTATCAGGAATTTCACCAGCTAAACTGTATTGCTGCTGAAAACAAACAAACAAACATACAAGCAAAAAAAATCCCTCAAAACCCATCAAACCAAACACCAACCTCCCCCCCTCATAGAACTAATTGAATCATAGAATCAGAATCATCGGGGTTGGAAGAGACCTTAAAGATCATCTAGTCCTTCATTCCTGCTTTCCCAGTTCATTGAAGCCTCAGTTGCCTTTTTTGGCTGGGGATGCCAACTTGGCCAAGTCGCCCTGAGTAACTCACCTCACAGATTTTCTGGGCTGGCTGATTGCATTTGTCCTCGATTTTTTTATAGATTTTCCCCATTCCATTGTCCTTAACTGGAAGGACATGTAAAATCACAACAATTCACACAATGTATCCTCAGCAAGTTTGCGGATGACACTAAACTGGGAGGAGTGGCTGACACACCAGAAGGTTGTGCTGCCATTCAAAGAGACCTTGATAGGCTGGAGAGTTGGGCGGGGAGAAACTTAATGAAATTCAACAAGGGCAAGTGCAGAGTTTTGCATCTGGGGAAGAACAACACCATGCACCAGTACAGGCTGGGGGCTGACCTGCTGGAGAGCAGTGTAGGAGAAAGGGACCTGGGGGTCCTGGTGGACAGGAGGATGACCATGAGCCAGCAATNTGTGTGATTGGCTCTAGGTGACCCTGCTCTGGCAGGGGGGTTGGACTAGATGATCCTTCGAGGTCCCTTCCAACCCTAGAATTCTGTGATTCTGTGTAATTCCAATTTGATTGAAAGTCAGCAGATCTTATGGCCCCAAGTGTTTCCCAGCTTATACCTTTAGAAAGTTGTCCACCTTGACAAAGGGCCTTATCTCCTGAGCTCTGCAGTACTGCCAATGCATGTCAACTACTTTTAACTAATAGTGGATTTTTCATATGGGAAATACTTTTAATAGGAATGCCAGTTCCTTGTTATTCCAGAAACCACAAGAAAAATCAGCTGACACTTAACTATTTCATTGTTAATTTTGCTGCAAATTGATATTTCAAATACTTGTCCTTTATTTTATAATTCTCAATAAACACATAGTTTTTGTTCTGATGGCCTTTGCTAAGGGGCAATGGATGCAAACTGGAGCATAGGAGGTTCCATGTAAATATCAGGAAAAACTTTTTCACTGTGAGAGTGACAGAGCACTGGACCAGGCTGCCCAGAGAGGTTGTGGAGTCTCCTTCACTGGAGACATTCAAACCCCGCCTGGATGCGTTCCTGTGTAATGTACTCTAGGTGACCCTGCTCTGGCAGGGGGGTTGGACTAGATGATCCTTCGAGGTCCCTTCCAACCCTAGAATTCTGTGATTCTGTGATTCTGTAAGCAATTAAATGGGCAAACTTAACTGCTCTTTTGGAGAAGTAGTTTTTCTGTTCTTGAATTCATAGGTTTCTGGTTCCCCTATATCTTCTATAACATATTGTACAGCTGGAGGGAGCCTCCTAAAAATTATTTTCTAGCTGCAATGGGAAAAATATTCAAGCCAAATTGTTGTTGGGGCAGAGAGATCTATAATTGGTGTTTTATTGAAAAGGGACACTTGCTAAGTATATATCATGATCTAGTGGACAGAGACGTGGAGGAAGTCACTTGTATTTTTTATAAGCTATCCCACTGCATGCTTATACCAATACATCTCTTGTGTATCAACTGTTCCTGACCAACTAAGGATGTGAGAGGCGCACCAGTCTCATCTGGAAGCTATTAGTTGCTTAGCTAAATCTGGAAAAGCTTCTGCTTTTAGCTGTAAAAGTCATAGTTTCAGTTGTCTTTATGACCAATGGCTTTTAAGCTACTGGCACATATAACTGTAGAAGTCTTCACTTTTGTGGAAGATTATAGAGCACTTGTTATTGTTAGGAGTCATTGAGCTTTACCTGGGATACAGATTTTTGGTTTACTTGCAGAATCCAGAGGGTTTTCTGGTTTTCTTCAGAACCAGCTTTATTTAGGAAAGCCAAAGTCAGCTTTGATGATGCCAACTAAAATGAAAACGAACATCCCATAAACCTACTACTAGCAACAGAATGTACTGTGACCTAACTGCACCCTTACGTAGCCTTGCACTGATAGATGATGCTGTAATTTTCTAAGGTTTTCTGGAGGAATACTGACTGAGAGTTTAGAGAATATTGGCTGAGTTAAGACTGAAGAAGTACAGTCTTAAAATTGCACTCACAGCAACAAGGTGGAGAAGACAATGCTGGAAATTGTTGGAAGACAGTTACCAAATAAAAAACAAGGATATGTCCTTGCAGATACTCTGTATAGTGACCACAGAGATATATATGTTAAATATACAATTTTAAGAAACTGCATAGCATTTTTTCAGGGGTTTAATTTTCCATAATAATACCAATAAAACAAAACACAGCCCTTGGAAGGTTTGAACTCCTGCCTGGTCTGAGAGCTAGGCAGTAAATGATTACATATATTTTCCCAGCTCCACCTTAACCCAGTGTACACAGAGAAAGAGGGCAAGACCTGGGAAGACACTGCACAAGAAAAATTATTAGATAAAATGACACAAACACATTCCATGAATGTTACTGCAGAGGGAAGATGAAACAAAAATATTACTTTGCCTTTGTGCAATGTTAACAAATTTACTATACAGCAGACAGCTTATGGAAAATAGTGAATAGTGACCTCTGATTAAAAATGCTTTATCATCATACTGATTATTTATTTACTTTTTATTGCAGAAAGCAGACTATTATGAGGAGTTAAGAGTTGAATATTTTTCAAAAATATTTTGACTTTAGCCAAGAAATTGGTTTACAACAAAGGAATTGTTTGTTCCACATTAGAATGATAGTCTGGTAACGCTCTCTTTTAAATCTTCAATGCCCCCTTGCTTTGAGTAGGGAAGCTGACTTTCTTTGGGAATGTGACCTTCATTCATGACTATGCCATCAGCTTCCTTACTGAAATGCCACTGTTTTTGAGGGTTTGATGAGGCTGTTTTGCCAAGTTACAAGATTTTTTTTCTATGGAAAAAAATACAACCCAAAATCAAACCAACAACAACCCCCTCCCTCCCCTAAAGATTGGATCTATGAAAAGGTCAGCCAGAAGCTAATAAGAAACTCTCTGATCCTGCAGTAGGTGAGGACAAAAACTGATCCAAAGGGTTGAGGCAAAATGAAAAAATTGGGACAGACTTTCAAAATCCATGTAACTTACACCTCTGAGTGGGACAGTGAGTAAGCTGACTTGGTAGGTCAGATAAGGTTTAAAGTAATCTGATCCTGAACTATTTGCTCTTCTCCTTGGGCCTGTAATTCATTTTTCATCGCAGTCAGTGAAGCTGCAGAAATGAGAGATCTGGTTAAACTTAAACACAGCTGCCGGATGTTTTTTGGGTGGAAGAAGAGGAGAGAGGTATTGAATGTGAAGACTAAGAAAAATAATTATTTGGGGGCTGGGCAGAAGTCTCTGTGACTAATTCTTGTGGTTTAACTTTTGGCAATTGTTCAGCACCTTGCTGTTCAGTTCCTGATTCTCCGCTGTGCCTTTCATTTTTCACTCCACTTACTTATGTCCTGGTGTCAGAAGCATCACTCATACCGTGTAAGAAGAAAGACTGAGAGAGTCCTGAGCTCCCTTCATGGTCTTTATCCCTTTCCCAGAAAACTGAGAGATGTAATAAAGTCTCTGATTCTTCCACTTCTGTTCTGGTAGGTAAGTTGTGCTGCTGCTGAACAGAAGGGAATAGAGATATTTCAGCTCTGCAGAATTATTTCTGAGCACAAGGCTGTATTTATGCATAATATTACAGAAATATTAGAAAAGGTATGGAGACCCCTGAGGGTCACACATGCATTCGTCAAACAAAAATTTATGAATGGAGAGGAAAGCAGAAATTGACAGTAAAGAATGGCAGAAAGTGTAATTTAATTGAAATACAATATAAAATCTTATTTGAGTTAAATATGACTTACAGCGGGCTTTATTAAAATGCTATTGATCACTCCATTAGATGTTAGAATGAATAAAAATGGTTGTTCCCAGAAACCAAGAATGTGGTGTTGAGTTGCATTTTATCAGCATATTCATATGTCACATTGAGTAGAGCTTTCAAGTGCTAGCAACCCTTCTGGGAGATTAAATACTTTCTTTCTAAGATACTGGAAAGCGAGTGACCACTCAGGTCTTCCTGGTCATTAGGCAAATACCTGAAATTAGGAAACTTCTCTGTGTGCAGCCTTAGCAAGAGTGGCTGCAAAAGGTTTAGGTGTCACACTTTTGGTTTTTTTTAAGCTGAAATAGAAATGTTAATCAAAATTGTTGCTGGGAAGCAGGTTCGTTACTGAAAGTCTGGATCGTTTTCTTTCTCTGTGTAGTCAAAATATTCTGTACTGAGGTTTTTAGGTCCAGCACCAATGACACAAGAGGTATGAAGTGAATCATATGTATGTGTAAGATGTTGCTATGTGGTGGTTCATATTGCTGAAAACTCTTATTTTCATGTACTTCCATTTTTTTTTGGCATTTTTTCACTTTTTTACTTTTTGTTCTTGCTGTAAGCTTGTCAGCTACTGGTCAGGATGAATTTGGCCCCAACACACTTTCATTATTTCTTGACAAACAGCCAATGGCCAATCTCCATGGAATTACACCCCACACACTGCCACTGGTAACAGTACAAGCCATCACATATTTGGGCTGCTGAAGCACCTCCAGTAACACTGAATCCCATTGCCAAATGTAGCATGAAGTCAAGGTCACATTTCTGTAATGAGCTGGCTAATAATGGAGGATCCAGTGCATAGTCATTGGTAGTCTTACCTCTGCTTGTCATCCCAGCAAGAACATTGCTAATGAGCCATTTGGCTATTGCTGGCCTCCTATCAGTCTTATGCATCAAAATCCTATGGCACATGAGAAGCCCACTGGAATTTTTAACATAACTTCTCCACTCCTGGGTATGAAAAATTAGATTAAAACTTATCCTCCAGGTTTTCACTATTTTGAGACATCATTTTGACCCAATAACATATTACTTAAAGACCTACTGGGTTTTTTTGACACTGAGAGCAGTGATCTTTGAAAAAAGAGGTGGCAGAGGCAAGATCACAATACATATTATGCTAGGCAGAGCCTCTGATTATTCTTTCACTAGGGATATGTTAAGATAAAAGAGAAATTATATGGAAAGCGTGAAGAACAAAGCAGAAGTATTCACATTTGGCAGCAGCTGGGTGGAAGGCAGGCCATCCATCAGTAAATACCCATTAGATGTTTATAAGCCTGCCTAGAATTTCTTCAGAATACCACGCACTGGATAATGGAGCAGTGTACAGGTCCACGCTGGCATGCATAGGGTAATGTGCCTTCAGAGACAATTATTGTTTCATTTCTTATTTGAAGTCTGACTTCTTGTTAGCTCTATCAAAGCTTCTCTTGCTTTTTGAATGCAAACACCAGCAGTGTATCTTTTAGGACCTGTGTGCTCTGTTAAGAAAAATGCTATCCTACTATACTTTTTTAACCTGTGTTCTTATGAAAACAACATAATTGGCAGTTCTTAAAGTTCATGGTGTTTTAAAAGAGAACAAAAATATGAGAACAGTCTTTTAAATGCTGAAAATTACAACTTTAATTATAAAGTTATTTTTTCGTATTTTTGCCTTTTTTTTTTTTTTTCTAATTCAAAATATAGAAGATTTACACCAGCAGTGTATTAATAGCTTTGGTAAATACAAACATTGTAGTCAGCTTTAACATACAATCAGCAGTAAGCTTTGAATGGTCTGTTTTCTATTCTTGTCATAGCAATGCTACTGTTCAAATAGACTTTAGTACAACCGATCAGATACTTTCCATCATACATACAGTTTGAAACAAGAGAAAAATGGTGTGAATACACGAGGCTATGCTGAAAGATCAGCCCTTATAAAGATTTCTACTTTAATTCAGTGCGTTTCCTTCTGACATAGGTGGGAATACAAGTTTTTGCAGGAAGGATAAAATAGTCAGTGAAATTCTTGTCCTGTTGAATTCAGAGGGATTTTATCACACCACACAGAAGACAGTTGTGTAGAATAAGGATTCCATATTTTCAGTCACTGACAATATTACTTCCCTGAATTAGAGAAGGACATCTACTACTATAAATATTTATTTTCTTTGTAATATAGTTGAAACTTTTACTCACTATATATATTTTTTCTTTGATATCATTAGCTTCCTTTGTTAACTACCTGAATTTCCAGACTTCAGATGTGTGTTCATTGCTTGTTCAGGTGCTCTTTAGTTTTCTGTCTTATTTGAACTGCTGCTGTGAAGCTTCTGCATTTTCTGAACACATAGAGTTTTCTTATGTGAAGAACTGAGAGATTTTAGAAAATGCAATTAACAGCTCTTAAGTCATTTAACGTGAGTACTCTTTTAGTGTGTATCTGCCAGCCTTTTTTGATTGGACTGGCACATGCAGGGAATTCAAACACCTCATATAATTCAAAGAAATTTGTTGTCAGCAGTTACCTTCAGCAAATACACTTTGATTTCTCCAAATGGCAATATCTATTTTGTTTGATGAAAAACTGCTCTCCATCTCTACTGGCATCTAATTACTGTCTCCCCTTCTGTATCTTTTTACTGATTTACATCTTGTCTCAGCATTTCCTGTATTCTGTGAGGAATCCTCCCAGGCTGTAGCTAGTGGTGCTATCCTACTTATCCTGCAGCTATAAATGTTTCAGCACCTTGTCTGCATTCCCTGTTGAAAGGGAACAGTCTTATATTCCTGCCCTGGTATTCTCCCAATGATCCCTAGATTTGATTTAAGAGAAAAACTGTTGTCAATGTTCTGTCCTATGGTACTATTTTTAATATTCCCCCAAAGTGATTTGGTCCTGTTGTTCTAAAAAAAAATTTTTAAAAAAATTATTATCTTGATTACTGGCTGATTACATACTCCTTGGGACTGCATTAATGTGCAGTGGCACATTGGACCTCAGGAAAACCTGGAATGATAGAATCCAAACCCCAGAAAAAAATGCTTACCAGGTCAGGTAATGGGTGGCCAGATACACATTTGGGACTGGCTGCTCTTGGACAGAATTACTCTGCTGAGCTGTAATGCTGCTACAGGGGCTGACACTGGCAAGCAGCCGTTTTTGTGCAGGGGAGGTCTGTACAGGTATCTTCCAAAAATTAGAAGAAACTTAATTCCAGATGCTAAAGCAGAATGGTAGAATATTGAATCTGTGAAGCTCAAAGCTTGACAAGAAGAGATGGTTTAAAAGGAGATTTGTTTTGTTTTGCAAACAATGATTTTTTTTTCAGGGAGAGAATGTGAAAGCCCCATGGACCCACTCTTAAAGCTCACCAATGTAATCAGAAATACGTTTAACTCGTCATTTCCATGTATCCTTAAAAAATGTCTTGTGTTCCTACAAGATATTTATCCTCTTTCTTCCAGCTCCAGAAAATACTGGTCATTTTGATGCACAGCTTTCCTGTGCATCATAGAAAATGACTTATGCTTCTAAACATGGGTCAGTGGCTTTCTATGCAAAGTGGGATTCAACAAGCTTTCACGGGGCACTAAGGCATCAGGACAAAACTGAGTTGCCTGTGGTATTGTCATTCTGCTCCCTCGTTTAGTGAACACTAGAGATTTATAGCACTAAATTTAACTAACCAGAGACCTTGCAGTTCTATTTTAAGACTTGTTTTCTGGGAAAACACGGCGTATGTGAACACTCTGTAAATCAGTCTCAGGTCAGATTGGTCAGGTTTGATCAAATTTGACACAGGATTGGAAGTCCAAAGCTAAAACCTTTGTGAGAATTGGTTCTTGGCTGGCAGAGAGGGACAGAGTATCTTCACTGATAAAAATAAATAAATGCATGAGTAAATGGCCAATCCTTCGCCACAGGGACGGCAGTGGAGGTCCAGAGGGGAGCCTGGGGACTGCGGGCAATGGCAGTCATGACCGGGGAGCTGAGGCACCAGAGAGCTGCAGAACAACAGATCACAGCAGTGGAGGGACCTGGGGTGAAAGTAGGTGGGGGGAAAAGAAGCTGTTCCCTTAATTCTCCTATTTAGGAAACAAATTGTAAAAATCATTTAATCATCAGTGATGGAAAGCTATGGCTGCCAGCTGAGATGTCTCGGTGTTGTATAGAATGTTTGCTTTAACACAGCATGTTGCTTGCAGAAGGATGTTTTGTTAATTAGTCCTAAAAGTTACAGGAAGTTTGTAATACACTATTTCACAACTAAATTGAGTGACTCAAGACACTAGAGGTATTTTCTGAGTAAAAAATAGCAGGATCAGGCCATTAGAGTCTGCCAGTCATCAGATGTCATGAGCTTTCTTCATTACAAGCAAAATTTGTCCTGAACAAAGCGAATAAACAGAAAATCTCCACAAACCATCTTTTCTCTCTGTTCAGAATCACTGCTCTGCAAATATTCAGTGGCACATTACCAATAGGAAAGCTGCTGCTGTATGCTTGGACTGCTTGTCAACCTAGATGAATGGGGAATATGGGATAAAGAGATTTAATTAAGCTACTAAGAAGGGATGTAGTCAAAGACCAGTAGTTGCATTCAGTTCAGATTTAGGGGAAGCAATGACACAAAGTCTGGTGTTGACTGAACTGGTAAGAACTGGCTGAGCTTCACTGAACTCATCTTGTATCACCAAAAAATCTGGCCTCTCTCGTTTCAATGATGTGGGCAGTTAGTCTGTCTCAGTCCACCTCATAATTAGAAAGCACACACAAGCCCCAGAAGAGACACTAATCCAGGTTCTCCTGTGTATCAGGTATGACACAGTTGCCTAATAATAATCAGCAGGCTCAAGTTGAAAAAACAGAATTTCATGACTGAGGAGCGAGGCAGGAATTTATTCCCCAGGTCCCTCAAACTGGGGGGCCAAACTTACATGATATGGTTCTGAATATAGGAAGGGGGACAAAAGGCCTCAGGTCCTGCTAGCACTGTTTTTTTGTGTTCCCATGCCTTGTGTGGGAGAATGCAGCAGAGCTCAAGTCACCCTGTTTACCCTATCCTCAGAGGAAATATTTACATTTTTATTGAACTCGAGGGTCAGGGGTCTTCAGTTTTACAAACTCAGTGTTACAGAGAAGATTAATTAATTTCTCCAACACTCGTCCTAGAAAAATAAAACCAAATTCATTTTTCAAAAATAGTAAAAAGATTAAAATAGTAATATACCTTAGAAGTAAACAGTCAGGTGCATAATATCAAAATACTTGAACTCTGCTGGTGCTGGGGTTTGTGCATTTTATACTGCAGTAGCCACAGAATACAATGTGTTTGTGCAATGGTATGTTGCAAAAAATATCTTAAGCTTTTAGTAAATTTGTCACAATTTTGATATTCTTTGGTTAAATTGCAAACACACAGGAATTTAAGATTCAAAATCAAAGCCATTGGGATTCTAAGAATAATTCAGAGCCCACCTCCTTCAGGTACTGAGAAAAGATTGAGATTGAGATTGTAAACACAAAAATATCAATTTCTTCACTTGGGTCCTCAGAGTGTTTTCTTGTTCAGATCTGTCTTCTTTTACAGCATTTTTGTGGCCAATGTTGATAATGAATACTGGAGTCCAGGAGCTTTCAAAGCTTTGGTGCCAAGAAGTGAGCACAAGTAATCAGCAACAATGTCTTGAAAGTACAGTTGCAGATGACTTTTCTTTATATATATGTACACATGTATATAGATCAAAACAGAGGAAAAAACGTATCGAGTTGAGCAGAGCTCATCAGTGTCTTATTTGTTATGGTGTATTTCTCCCCCTCTATTTTCAGTAGTCCAGGGCACCATCACAGCTGGGGATGAGCAGGTGCAGAGAACTATTATCCTATTTCTGGAGCTAATTGTGGGCTTCAATTAGGACACCAACTTGCTGGGGTAAAGAAACTCATCATTGTCGATTCTTAGGCAAGGAGTAAGATCTTTCCATGTGACCCACCGTGACTAATCTATTTATTTGTTTATAATAATGGTCACTGTAATTCTCTTATCTAGTACAATGCAAAGGATATATCTGGAGGCATACAGAGGGAGACATCAATACAAGCTAGTAGGATGCAGATGAACAAGCTTCTTTATAGAGGCAGTCTTATTGTTGCATTTGTAAAAGATTTATTGATATCTGCACCAGAACTGAATTTCTTATCCTGCAAACATCCAAAATCCTGCTGGTGGCCATTCAAGAGTGTTTTCCAATGCAAAATAAATAAATAAATACTAAGGCAAAAATATCTTCTATGAAAAAGTCTAGCTGAGCTCCATTGTTTGAAAAGGCCTGCTCAAACCAAGATGCTTTACCTTTAAATACCTATCTATTTATGCATGCATTCAGGGAAACTACCAACTAATTGGAATCATATTTGTAAGTCTACTGATTATTGTATACTACATTGTAAATTCCAACATTTTGCATTTCTCAAGCTGACATGCAGAGTAAGTTAGAAATAAATTCTTCACTGTCATATTTCCCATGTTTTCCAACAGTTCTATTTCTTTGAAGTGTCTTTGGCTTCTCTATATATATAAAATTCAAAAAATTAAAAAAAATCCCAATCTAAATCCCCAAACAAACAAAACAAACTCCCCTGTGCCAATAAAACTGCACATTTAAGGGGAGGGGGGAGATATCTGGGCTACAAAGCTATTTTTGTTCCAGCTACATCAGCTTTATCTAGTTTAATGTTTGTTCTGTGACCGTTTGAAATTCAATTCCAGGTAGTTCTGTATCATATCAGCATAGGATGCATCATTAACTCTAAGAGGATGTTTTCCATTGGCATCTGCTATTTCCACCAAATGTCAAGGCTTGACATTTGCTATCTTTATCTGGTTTTGGTGTATCACTCATACTGAGATTTTGTTTCTTCTTATCTGATAATGATTTCAACTGTGACCAGCTGTGTTTCTAATAAAATCAACAGGCAAGTATCTGGCATTTAGTTCTTCACCGGTAGAGGAAAAGAAACAACCCAGTGACAAAAAAAGTAAAGAGATACTTTTCAATCAGGATGCTTGCCTGTATTCTCATATTATCCATCTCTTAGCACTTCTGTTGATGTAGCATATCTGATTGATTCCCTTGTGGAAGCCTCCATGGAATTCCTTGCCTCTCAGATGAAATATTCCTTTTTGCTCTCATCCACTGCCTCCTGGAGAGCAGGGTCATTTTTCAAAGCGGCATCTGCGCTTTCGGCAAACTCGGTTCCTTTGGCCTCGTTGGTGTGGTAGGTGCCCTTATGCCTGTACATGTACCGGACCATCACCACCAGCAGGCAAATGAGGACAAATACCACTGCAGCAATCACACCTAGAGGAAAGAGACCAGTTAAATGTATTGTTAGCAGTAAAATATGAGCAGTGTGTCACAGCCTGGCATCACAACTTGATTTATTTCATAAAGAAAAGTCCATGTATCGTAAGATATTCGCATGTTGCAGTGGCCAGGGTCAGAATGGAGTCTGACACTGCAAAACCCAAGATGGGCTATGGATACTACAGGAATGCAGGTCAAAGTCTCACTGGCTTTCCTTCAATTCAATGGCTTGATTTGGTTGAACTCATTGGAGCTGAAAGTTCATTACAAAATGAGGAGAACATAAAGGAAATCCAATAGGTTTATTTCATCCTCCTGGTAACAGATACCCAGGGGAGTTTGCAGGCAACCCGACCCTGCCTCCACGAGTGCACTCAATTTCCAGAGTACAGGGCACCGAGTATTTCTTGGGAGACATTCAACAAAGAGCAGGAGCTGTGTGACTGCAGTACTGCTCTATATTTGCAAGCTGCCATTTCATGCTGTGCTCTAATTAAGAAAGTCTGATTGTAATGAATGTGGAAATGACACCTGGGTGGAGAAAGGGATTCTGGGCAGATCTTTCCTGTCTCCTGGACTAAGGCTAATTACTAGCATGTGTAATTTCCGTAGATAACCCAAATGTGCATGGAACTAAATGGTGAATGGAAGCACTTCTAGTGAAGGAAAGTAAATTCAAGTTCCAGGGGGGGCTGTGCAGAGAACACTGTGTGTCCTTGCTTCCCAGAGCCCTTTCCTTTCTTTACTTTTCTACTGTGAAAGGTATCTGTCCATAAAAGAGAGGCTCCCCTGACAAGTCCATTGTTAAAAAGTTACAATCCCCTTCCTTTCAGATGAAATTGTTCACTTGGGAATCCTGAAAACAAATGAAGCATTTTGAAGTTTATTCAACTTGTATGTTTTTTACTTTTTTTAACACTTTTTGGATACACTGGGATGTGCTTATAAATTGTTTTAGCTGTAACTCTTCAGCTTCAGCTCGTCAGCTTTAGCTTTAACTCTTAAACTCTTTAGCTCTTTAGATAAATCAATCGCCTCTACCATCAGTGGATGATGTGTGTGTGTGTGTGATTCCTCTTAGCACAGAATTACAACATTTGGTCAGGTGAATGGCTCCCTGGAAATGCCTGTTATTCTGCAGAGACTTGAGGGGTATGTAGACAGGATCTCTCTTCTGTCCCCTGTGTTCAAAATACATGGCAGGATTTGCTATCTCCAAACCTTTGGATTTCTCAGCATCACTAAAGTGAGTGGGGATACCCTACTGGCATGAAAATAGAGAAATGGACAGAATATTAGCAGGCTAAATAAAAATGATAATTCTGTCTTTAAAAAATATGTGTTCAATGTTATCCCACAGATTTTATGGTGCCTGGTTCTGGAAAGTGAAGTTACTGCTAGCAGAAATGAAATTGCTTATACAGAGAACTTTAGGTTTACAATAATATCATCATTGCAGTGGGGGTTCATCAATTTTTAGGACCTCGCTGGTATCCCTTGACACAAGAGGCTTTAATAGGCTTTGGCTGTAGCACAATATTAATAAGCCTAAGGGACCAAGTACAAATCAATTTACCTGCTACTTGTTCATAGAAAGCTGAAATTAAAGTTACGAGAGATGAGACCTGAGGGAAATATAGCAGAACCTCACCAATTTGCACTAATGATTGGTATACCCCCTTGTGAATGACTGAAATTAGTGCGTTAGCATGGAAATGAACAAACACAATAAAAATAAAAAGACAGGTTTTCTCCATGAACATAGCTTTGCTCATTTATTCTGACAACTGTATTTAGTTTAAATGCATGAGAGAGCTTTAATGAACACCAGGAAATGCACCGTGGTACATTCTGTAAAAATAAAGGGCCAGCTGGTATGAGCTA
Organism: Aegotheles bennettii; assembly: GCA_013398125.1. Lineage (NCBI taxonomy): Eukaryota > Metazoa > Chordata > Aves > Caprimulgiformes > Aegothelidae > Aegotheles > Aegotheles bennettii. The sequence goes on from VZRW01000270.1 coordinate 197,546, forward strand.
GTACGGTTCAAATCAAAGGTGCTACATCAGTTCTGTATTAAACATCAATGTCAGCCCAGTGAATAGTGAAGAATATCAGAGGCTGGCTTTGCTGCTGGACTGCTAGGTATCTTGTCCTAAAATGAGAAATGGGTGGGGGTGGTACTGCCCACTATATGGTTTATGCTCATTATCTCATCTCGTTATCTTGCCAATAGCTCCCGTGGGAGCAGGTTTCCCTCTGGCCTAATTAACTCTAATTGTGCCGCTCACGTTGTCTTGTCAGCAAAATATGGGTTTTACAAAATGCGAGAAACCAACCAACCTGCTGTTTTCATTCTAATGGTGCTGCTTAGTACGATCTGCTACTTACCTCCAATAACAGCCACATCTGCTCCAGCTGTGGGGCTCTCCATGTCTTCATCTAGAAATAGATCAGAACATGCAAAAGTTGATTAAAGAAAAAGGAAGTAGATCATATGTAACAGCAGCGACTATACTAGTGGTGTTGTGTTATTTTAACCTCTGAAACTCAGAATTTAAACAAGAGCTCTCATTAGGAAAAGACATTTATGAAATATCTCATTAGAATTAGCTGTACTGTAACTGTTTTCTGTCCCCATAACACTGGAAAATAAATAGCTAGCACATTATGCAAACTATCACAGCCCTCAGGGAAGCACCTACTGTTTATTATAAGCATTACCTGTAACATCCTCCAGTGAATGATTAAATTAAGAGGGTTCAGGTACTGTGATTACTCTCAGAAAGGTAGTTTTGGGGAAAAAATGTTGGTGACTATTTATTTTCCTGTTTATGGCTCTTCAGAGTATGATCTGGATCTCAATTTGATGCAAATTAATCTGACTCTATTAATTTCAATTAGTATTTATTTATCTGCAATATTCTGTTTTTATTCTGTTCTTTTAAACTTACATTTGGAATCAGGGCAAGCCTGTTATATGTGTGGTATAAAACACAGTTGTCACTTAGAGTAAGTCTGAATCTGGTGCTGATAAATTAAATTACATTCTTTGCTGGATTATAACTTATAAAAAAAGATAACTTTGCAATTTAAATGCAAAAGAGAAGTACCTGACCACATCCTTTTAAGAAGTAATAAATTGGTTTGAAAAGTGTTAAGCGGCTGAAAGTGCAGTTAGAATTTGAATTACATTTTGATTTTAATTGTAGCACTTAGTAAAAATATCCAAAATGACTAATGAATAGCCAAAGTGTTTTAAAGGGGAAAGGGAAAAAAATCCTAAAAAATGGTGAGGATTTTTCTCTCCTTATTATGTGATATAGACTTCAAGTGAAAGTATATTCATATAGACAAGCATTTCTTCACTAGCTTCTCCACAGCTGATCAGGGTACAATTCTGGTCTTGTTTTCTGCTTCTTACTTCATGCCATTGGTATCATCCCACCTAGTCCTGAGTTATGTGGATGTCTGAGAAGGTGATGAACTCCTGGAGTTTTTGCATGCTAAGTTTATGACAGGACACTACTTTCTTCATTTATTATTGTACTATTTATACAATTTTAAATTTTATTGATTTCTGAACACGAGAAAGAGCTTTACTCCTGCCCATGGCAGGGCAGCTGGTACTAGATGATCTTTAAGGTCTCTTCCAACTCAAACCATTCTATGATTCTATGGTTCTATGTGAGGTCTTTTTTATTCCCCTTTGGTAAATACAAGGGATAGAAAAATTCTCTGGAAAAGGTAAAAAAGTGAATTCCAAATCCTTCTATAAATTCAACAGTGGCACTCTGACTGATATCTGGCTCTTATTTTGCTAAATCTGGGATAGATAATGCAAAAATAAGACACCGTCAGCAGCCTTCTCCTTACTCATATCCAATCTCTCATATCAAATTGCATTAAACTGAGGAGAGCTGAGATTCAGAGGATCCTCTCTTCCCAAACATTGGAGGTGCTTTTTCTAGAAGGTAGGAGTACTTTCCTCTCCCACAGAGATCCTTCTTACATTTTCTTCCAGCTATACACTGATGGGAAGATTGAGCATGCCTTGTGTAATTTAAAAACTCTAATTATGTCTATGTCCATTCAAAACCCATGTGCCTCAGAAGAGATTAATTGCCTCAAGGTCAAACTGTTCTGTATTTCTTTATACACCAAATATATTCTGCATGCCAAAAAAGCAGGCTCCTTTACAGTAATCAAATACTTGAAGGTGTGAATTCTAAAGTGCATCCCTAGCCACACAGCTTGCTTCCAAACATTAATTCCAGATCAAATCATTATTCCTTTAATTATAAAAATGTATGTGAGTAACTCTCTGCTCTTTCCTGTCGTTCCCAGATGTCTCTCAGGTTCAGATAACAAGCAGGTGCCTTATCTCTAGTACTTGCCACCAAAGTGCTTTTTGATAGTGGATTACAGTATTATCACCTTGCAGAAAAGTTTTCATTTCCATACTGTGCTTTCTAAGTTTTCTGAAGAATGCTGGACCTGTCTTGAGCTATCATGTAGTCAGCACTGCTCTGTTAAGCTGATGGTGCTGTGCCATTCAGCAACCAGTTAACACCATGATGTGGCTTCACTCACCACAGTTCCCATTTTACTGCACACATGAGGGTCTGACTTCTCCTTCGTGTATTGACTTTTCACCACAGAAAGTGCCTGTTGTCCTCCCAGATGGCACCTGTTGGCTTTTGCTGTATCCAGAGTGCCAGGGCACTGCAGCTACCACCAATATCCAGAGGTTTCCAGGGTCTGCTCCCCAGATCAGATTTGGAGCAAGGATAATGGAGCAGGTAGAGGAACTCTCAATGCCTGTCTCACAGTCCTTGAAATTTCACTTTGTTCAAAAATAGCTATGTGGGTAATGGCAATATCACACTTTGCTAGGCAGGGGGCGAGATATCAGTATCACTCAAGATTCAAGCAGTATCACCCTTCACAAAACGTGACTGAGGAAAATGCAAGGCATGTGCGCATGAAATGAATCCGTCTTCCCAGAGTAGGGGTGAGACAACAGCCACCATCCAGATGGGAATCCATGCTTGGCCAGGAATCTCAGCATGTTCTCTTTAACTTCAGCTCAGTTTATGTGAGAAATATAGTGCATTACTGTAGGACTGAATCTTCATTTTCTGAGGCAGAAAGATATCCAATGTAACGGAGGAATTTTTAGCTGAGCAATGGCTGTAGGCCTTGACCTTCTTGTACCTTCTTTATTCTGCTCTTTGCATGCAGAGCACTCTGTTGCCTCTGTTTTGGTTATTTTCCTTTGTTTCAAGGACATATTTTGTGTTATCTGATGCTAAATTGTCCTTGCAAAACTTCCTCACTGTTATACTGGCCGTTGTCCATAGCTACAGTCTGGTCCCAAAAGTGTTTAGATGGTGTTGTTATTTAGTGCTACTGGTTACCATGCAAAGCAGAAATCCAAAGATTGTGGGAAAACTTGTTTTTCATAAATTCGCTGGCCAGCAAAATGAGTTGGCTAAATCAAGAATCAAACATACAAATCAAATTGCCTGGTGTGTTTCTGAAAGTCAGAATGAAGGGAAAGAAATGCTTTTGTGCCATGACCTGAAATGAATCAAATTCAGGTTCTGCCCATAAACTTTTTTGCTATAGAATTTTGCTATAGAATGACAATTGCTACCTGTCTCTCTTTCATCAATCAAATCACGCTGAAAAGGCAGCGGCCTCTGAAAGCCCCAGGAATATTCCTGACTTAAATACTGCAAGCAGATCTCTGGTTCTGCACTTCAAAGGTGAAAAGCCAGTACAACTAGCTTTTATATTAATGTAGCCAGTTGTTTTTCCTGCTAAATTTGTTGGTAAATTTGTTAAACCATTTCCTCCAGGTGTGATTTTCCAATAAAACTTGATTTTTATTAATTTTGAAGGTTTTTTTCTTGTTTAAACTTGAACCCATTCCATTTTGACTGAGAAGCACTTGTTTGAAGGAGGCAGCTCCAGCAGTGAAAATGTTTGTTTGAGGTTCAGGACTCCCCTTGTTTTGCTATGCACATCTCCTGGCACTTGTAATGGTTTCTTTTGTTCTTTAAACTACAAATCTGAACCAATAAAAGCCATAAATAACTTTCTGCTCAAAAATTATGACACTGGCTTTAAAATAATTTAAAACTTTTTTTATTTGCCATTTCTTTCCTACCTGAGCTTCATTCAAGTCTTATTTTCCAGCCCTTCCCTGCAATACCAAAGACAAAAATGTGCATTGTAGATGAAAACTGAGGGTCTGTATTTTGTGACACCAGGAAACAGGTCTTTAAGGAAAACACAAAGTATTATGAGAATTCTGATACGTACACAAGACTTATCAGTGAGCTACTTTAGAAGCGTAGCCATGTTAAAACATAAAAAACTGACAAGCCATTCAGCTTACACGGTGATGGGAAGGGGCATATTTGTTCCAAAATACTTCTCCCATCCAGCATAGAGAGCACAGATTTTTAGATCCTGCTACTGGCAGAAAACTGTACCTTAATGTGCTTCTGTGGCTACTGTCAGTGACATATGGGATGAACTTGCAGAAAGGTTCAAGCTTTCTAATTTTTCAGGCATCATTTTTGTGTGCTGAAGGAGTTTCCAGAAAAAATCTGATACTTTACTCTTAGTGGTTTTCCAGTCAGCACTGTAGTTAGAAATTTAAGTACCGACCTGTTTGCTTGTTAAGGATTTACACATGGAAAAGCCAGGAAAGGAAAGCTGTACCTGCAAAGGGTCCCCATTTGGCACATTTGATATCAATGTCCTACAGGATAGACCTGATCTACTGGTGCGAACTACCAAACCTCTGCTGTGTAATCCACAGGGGCAATTTGATGGGATAACATAGACCTTACCCCAAACTTCTCAGTGTATCTCTCATTTCCCAAGATAAAGTTCCAAATTAAAGCTGGACAAGTGCTTACTGCTAAGTAGTGTTGTATATAGAAGGAAAAGGCTGTGATTACAGCTCACGTTGTCACGATTTCCTTGCAGCTGTGGGTGACGCTGCTGTTTTGCAGTGGGTGAGTCAAGCTGAGTGAGTACACAGATATCTATGTGTGATAAGCAGTTTTTACAACAGTTTTCAAAGCCACTCAACACCAGTCAGGCAGCACTGCTCCTGCTTCTGCCTTTCAAGATTTCCCACCCACAAGCTTGTGCTTTCAATTCTTAGCAACTTAAGCCATCCCTTATCATGATGCTCCATTGCTGCCTGCTTGTGGTTTCAATCTCAGAGGAAGCCTTGACTGCTAAATTACTCTCAAGTAGGTCTCTAAGTGCTTTCTTGGGCAACCCATTTTCTCTCTTGATGTGCCTGTTCATTGCATAAGAAGTGCTTGAAATTCATTCAATCCCTGTGAATGATGAGCTGGGCTCCTTAGGGCAGTCATTTCCCTCTTAGGGCTTTCCTAGGTGTGCAGGCAAGGAAACACACTGTAAGATTTCATCCTTAATCAGCTCACCTAACCATCTCCTGAAAAACACTGCTGCTAGTGGGACTTTTCCAGGTGAGGAACAACCCAGCCGTATCTTGGTATATCCATGGACACGCTTTGCAGAATGACCCCAAATATTGACTGTGTTGTTGCAGGAAGTGGTAGGTAAGCAGTCTGTAGGCTGAAATGTCTCTTTAGAATTCAAACATTAAATGTTTAATGGTTTTGTCTTAAATATTTAGTACTATCTATCTGTGCACTGCCAGTAAGCAAGGGAGATGTTCAAACTGAATGAATAGTTCATGATTCGGGCCAGATAGAAATGTGAGTCAGAGAAGGATTTTGCCTCTGTATTGGTTGTTTTTTCATACATTCATACCTTTGAAAGAGAGCTTTAGTGTAAGTGGAGTCTAATGGTGTACAGTTTACTCACAAATGCTGAATCTGGTAAATTACTGTCAATTTGGCGGTTGTATCAATTGACCCAACACAACATACCATACTAATTTTGCTTTACTTCTTAAAAGTTAAAATTTTAAAGGAAGATTGCATTTTTATGTAAAGAATTTAGGTGGGTTTTCAAAAGCACTCATCACTGATCTAATTGCTTCCACTGAAGATGATATTCAAGTATTTGATTGGGTTCTTTAAAACATTATAAACTTCTGAAAGTGTTGAGGAATATACAGAGTCCACCAGGAAGCTTTTTTATTGTTAAAAAACTTTACTATAATTTTTGCAATTTTTTTACTATGTATATAAAAATGTGTTTATTGTAACTGTCCTTTCCATAGGGCTCTTTTTCTTCCTTGTAAGCTCTTCTGCAGTCATCATTCCTCTCAACTGTATAGCAGGTCTTAATGTGTCCCTATTGTCACCACTGATGCAAGACTGCACATTTAGTACAGAAGGACTAATGAAGTCTTAACATCTCCATTGTTTATGTAACTGTTGTATGTCCTGCTTGCCCTTTGGTTTATGCTTGTGTCTTGCCAACACATTGCCTTCATGACAAAATCATTAATCTATTAACCTTAGCATACCGATTCAATTTACAAGCTATGGTTACAACTGGTTCACTGCAGCTGCATGTGTAAAAACAGGTTGAACTAACTTCTGAAAACTTCATGTTAAAAATACGTTAATTGCTCAAGCTGCTCTCTGGCCTGTGTTACGATATCAGATGCATCACACTGCAGCCTTTCTGGATTAAAAAAAAAAGTCATTAGCTATTTCAATATTTGCCAGTGTAAGCGTGCAGTGCCTTGCCAGAGCTGGCATCTCTATCCTGAAGGGTCATCAGCCTGAACTCATCAATTTGACACATGCTGCTGAAAAAGCCATCACCAGCTCCCTTTAGATAATGAAACATATCAAGGCTGTTCTTTCAAAATTAAGGAACAGTTTCTCATCTGTCAATCTGGACAAGAGACAAAATAATTTGACTTCCATTTGCACACTAAATTATTATAAGGACAATAATGGTGACATACAACAACAACCAGATGATCTTTTGGGTAAGTAAATGGACTGTGCTCCAAATGTAAAGTAAATAATGCAGATTCAAAATATCTACAAAATGCCCTGGGCCCAATCCTTTTGCTATCCTAGTTACCAAGTACTTTGTCATTAATTCCGAGAAGACAAAATCCAGTCTCATTCAAATAATATAAAGGTCTGTCCAAGACTTTTCACACTTCGTAATGTAGTGAGGATAAAAGGGCACTATCAAACTAGTTTAATTAGATTAGGATTGCTACATAATTTTAGCAGTTCAGATTTGATTCTGGTATACAGTGAAAGCAAAATATTTTTGTACCATTCTAGAATGCCGTAAAGTAAATAAGAGAAAATATCTTTTCCAATATTTGAGGAAGTAATGGCTTCACCCACACAGCTTCTCCTTCTTTTTGTGATGATGAATTGCACTTGGGTCTTGAGGAAAGTAAGAAATGGAAAGATACACTAAAGTCAGCTTGTCAATAAATAATCATGTGATATCCCTTAATGATAAGAGGGACAAGGAGAAAATGTTCATGAATTTTGGGAAATTACCTTTGTGAAAAAGAATAAGGATCTTTTAAAACTGAAGAGATATTCAATATTTTGAAACAAAAAACATAAATAAAAAATTAAAAAAGAGGAGGAGAAAATCGTGCTTTAAAGGGTTACATAACCTAAAAAAACCCTCAGATTTTTAAAATTAAACTTCTCTGTTTACCCCCCAAAGAACTGACACCCCACCCCCCACATCTTGCTAGGAAGAAAATGGATCTGGTATTGCTTCATTAGCGAAGGACTGACAAATGGAGTATGACTCAATCCATAAGGTACAGTCCAAGATCAGGCCATTTTCCTGCATGTGTTGTTCCTCCTCCCACCTCTTCATTGGAACAGAGTACTCCTTTTGAGGCCTTTTTAATCAGGAAGGTTTTGAAAGAAATACTAAATATCCAGTGAATCTGCCAAATAATTTCTGCCTGACTTTCCTCCAAAGTCAACAATTTCAAGCTCCAGTCATTTTTGCTGAATCAAAATGGGAACAAAACAGCCATTTGCGCATTCAATGAGATTAAAGCTGAATGGAAGGCAGTCGCTGGCTTAATTGATCAACCATTGCAAATTCTGCAAATGATCATAGGTAATCAAAGGAGCTGACTATGGATATAGTGAAAGCCCATCTGTAGCAGATACTTGAAATTCTTGAGAAACAGTGCATGAAAGAATCACACCCCACTGACCTAGACTTTCAATGTTAGAAGCATAAGCATAAAAATTTGAGCTAGAACCTTTCAGTGGGAAGTGAGACCAAGAGGATTTGGAGGACATGATAATTCCTTCCCAACCCCTTGCGTAAGTGGTTATGTGATGCAGTAAGACAGTTTAACTGCTAAACTGCTTGTAATTATTTACCAAGATGTGCTTTTAATTTGTACCTAGCAGATCCACCAGCCTCAGAGCTACTTTGGCCTTTTGACCGTGTCATCAGAGGATAAGGAGATCTCTGTGTTTCTTACTGTTGCTGTGCTCAATATTATGGCCTTAATAACTTCTAAAGATTAGGTTTTAGTTTATGTTTGGAACATACCCTTTTTATGGATGTGGCACTGTTCCAAGCAAACATTAGTTAAAATTAGTCACCCTAACTAAGACAAACTGAACTGTTTTTTAGTGTTTTAAATATTTCCACCGAATACATTTGGCAGCATTTTTGCACCGATTTTCTCTGTTCCTGCTGTGTGCTTGGCTTGACTGCCCTAGTAACCTTTACAAGTTTGGACTCCATTATTCAACTCCAACTGTTTTTAAAGGAAGAGCAGGCAAAGATGAGCACTTTGCCTCAATTTTGCAAAAAATGTAGGCTGGAGAGAAAAGATAGACTAGATAGGATAGACTGGCTCTCTGGTCACCACATGCTTTCCAGGCATGATGCAGTTTGATCCAGAGGAGCTGCAGCAAGGTGTTTCCCCCCTCCATGGGAGCTGCTGTGGGAGGGAGCCAGTGTATGCTTGGGGTTGGATTTAGGAGACAGAGACATAGATCCAAAAGTAGAAGTTTCACTGGTTCCGTTGCTGGCAAAAAACTTGTTTTACTGAACCTTGATATGCAAGGGAAAAACCCATGGCTGTTATTCTATTAAGACCATTATTCTATTCTGATAAATGTCTGTTTCTCATTTTGAGATGAAAAAGCTTGACCTTGTGCTTAAATTATGGGTGATACAGTCAAATTACAGGTGATGTCAACTAGAAATCACCTGGAACTTGGTGAATGCCTGCAGTTATGCACAGAGATATTATCCTGACAATTCAAAGAACGTAGTGCCAGGCTACTTAGAAAAGTATAACTCTTCTCCCAACATGGGCAGGTTTCTTCCTTTATCTCTCATTCCCAACACCAATATTTTGTAGCAAAGCAGCATGACAGTGATGATTTTTGGAAACAGGAGCTCTCTGTGCGCTCCGTTCCCTAGCTTATTTGCTATGAGTTGTACTCAGATACATCCAGCTCGTACACCAGTGGTTGCCTAAGGCACTGTCTACTAAGCAGTGCAAGTCAAAATGTCAGGATATTTAGCATACGCCCTTTAGGGACACAGAGATCTTTCCTGGAGCACTGATGAGGGTAATATTATTAATGGAGATATCTGTAGTGGAAACAATCTTCCTCATGCTTTAAATATTGGGCATATTAAAGAAAGAAAATAGACCATATTGAAACATCTTAGACACTTTCAAGGCAAATAATAGCTCAGGGCAACAACATTTCTCATTTTTTGAGGTTTCTGCAATGAATACGTGGTTTTCTTTTGTGAATCTACTCAATTAAAAAAGACAAAGCCCATTTTATTATCTGAAAAGCATTTACATATCAGTCCAAGCTGTCTAAATTGAATTGAGCAATTTTAGAAAAACTGCTTTACCATCTATCATTCATCTGAGCAATTCTAGACAGATTGTGCAATAATTGTTAAAAAGAGGGAAAAAAAAAGAAAAAAGTTTCACTTGTCTATTATTTTTGGACAGTTGTCTGGCACTATTTGATAAACAGCATATTGAATGCATTAACAGAGCTAAGCATGAAAAAAAACTTCATTGAAGCCATATACTGAATGCTTTTCAGTGCGGGACTTATACTGTTGTGAGATTCATTAACCACACATTGCTAATGTTCCTCTCTCCTAATGAAACATGAATGGTAAGTACCATGTAGGTAGAGAGCTAATAATCAACCTAGTGAGATGTTTGACTACCAGAAAGAAGTCTGTGTGATCTAAAATGTTTCTAGAGCTGCTGCAGAAAGGGCACTGGTTGGCAGTTGGACTAGATAATCATTGTAGTTCTCTTCCAACTCCTATTCTATTCTGTTCTGTTCTATTCTATTCTACATTCTTGAAAGGAGATCCATTCAGCTCCAACAGAGGTGTGATGAATCCTGGGGGATGAGGTGGGAATTTCTCTTCCCATCAACACACACGCAGAAAATCTAGAACACTAGTTTAGATTAACAGCCCAGCTTTCTGGAGTCTGTAATTAGGGAAGCAAATCGCAACCATTAGTGTTAGCATTGCTCAATTATCCCTTTCCAAAACCTGTACTGAGGGCTTAGCCTCTCTATAAGGTAATCAGAGACTTTTTTTTCAGAGCTTTCATTATGCACTGATCAGAAGGGCTAGATGTCTCCTACAGGTACTTAAATAGTGTCTTATACTCAGCTTTTGCCTGTTAAGTTGCAGTCATGTTTATGCAAGCAAACTTATCATGCCAAAATTTGATGCTATTACATTCCTAACTAGAAAAAAACTCCATTTAGGATAGTCTCCTAATAAGGAGTCCTTTTTGTGTTACTGCCCACTTGAATGGGTCTCTGTAGTCAAATGTTGACCTTCACAAATTTGGAGAATGATAATAGTTTCTGAGCCTTCTGCTTCTCTTTCAAATTTGGTTGAAACTGGTCAGTGGATCCAAAAGTTCTTGATGGGAAGTGACAGATGGATAAATGGATGATTAAGCAGACAGATAGCAGGAACACATAAGACACATTTCATCAGGAAACTAAACTGAAAACAAAAGTAGCAGTGGGTACTTGGACAATATTCCTGTTTTGGTCACCAATTTAAAAAATGCCATTTTTTGGAGACCATTTCAAAGCTTGTAGACCATGTCCTCAGTGGTTCAAACGGCAAAGGAAAAACCAAAGGGACATTGCTGAGGTTTTATTTTCAGCTTCTTTTATGGTCACAATGCTACATTTTTATAGTTTGGACTATATTTTAAACCTTTAAAACCAGGTTCAGCTTGGACAGCCCTAGCAATTTCAGTGGAGGATTAATGTGCGTCATTAAGCAAAGAAATATGGTCTAGTACTTTTCAACAGCAACAAATGCTTGCTATGGCACTTCTCTGATCAACATATTTTTGACTTACTGTAAAGCCTTTGGGCTGCTCCTTTCCTAAAAGTATGAAATACACGTGCAGGAAAGCTGAGAATGAATTGTTGTGATTTGCGCTGGCTGCACCATTCCAGCAGAAAAGAGCATTCTCATTCCTAACTCTTTTCCTTTCAAGCTGATCCAGCAGAAAAAGAGCCCACCAGAAGGAAAGAGGTGGGGGGTATTTACTTACTGGCAAACTGATCTAAGTCACCATGCGGTCTGACTGACAGTCAATCTGTTAACAGGGAGGGGTTTGCTAGGTGCAGATACAGAGCACAAAAAGCAGGAATGCTGTTTGGGGTTGGTGAAGTACATCATGAATCTGCACTCAGAAAAAAACAGTTCCCCAAAAATATAAGTATGGGGATAAAACCAGTTTGATAAAGCTGCAGATTCCCTTCCTAGATTGGTCTGAACAGAGCAGAAAACTCCAGATTTTCACAGTCAAATGGCTCCTTGGAAATACAGTGGCTCTAGAAGGCCATGGAAAAAATTTGGTTTGGCATTCCCTGTGTAAGAATATACTGGAAAGCTCTAAGAATTAAGGGCCCTCTCTCAGCTGTCAAAATAGGGACCCTAGGGCAGAGCTGTTACTCTCTACCTCCCTCCCTGTCTGGAGGGATGCTGCTCTTCCACAGCTGAATCGGCAGCAATCCCGCCCTGCAGCAGAACAGCAGCAGCAGTCACTGCTGTCCTATTTACACTTGTGTCAAAGCAGGGCACTGTTCCAACACACGAAGTGAAATATCAAGTGGCATACATACATGGTGGGATTTGCAAAAGCTCTCTGTTAAACCACTTCTGCTCCCTTTGAAGCTGGTGGCAGATCTCCCATGCATTCCAGCTGCTCAGTTGGGCCAATGGTGAAAGCTTTTAATTTATAATTATAATTTATATTATTATATATAAATATATACACAAATTATAATTTATAAATAATAATCTAATGTTTTACAAATATTCGAAACATGATAGAACCAAGGATTCATTGCCAACATCATTGTATACAGCTCCTGTCCATCCTCTCTGTTTTCTAATTTCCCAGTTTAATTCACCAGTTGATGCTGCCTAACAGGCTGCTAAAATCAGCCTTCTCAAGCAGCCATGACAGAGCCTGTAAATTTCTCAAATCCCTTTCATAACAGACCCAAACTATTTACCATTGCCTCCAAATAAGTCTGCTTTGGAACAGAATCACAAGGTCAGGTTATCCCACTGAAACACCTATTAGTATAAAGAGAAAAAGAAAAAAAAAAAAAAGAAAAATGAACAAACCAACAGCACTAGCACAGCCCTGGAAAATATGAAGTCATAAGTAGAGTTCAGCCAGAGCAGAGTCCCATTAAACTTTGTTTACGAGCCAAGTTCCACCGTGAGATATGTGTGAGCTTCAGTTTATTTCAGGGGGAGCTGTGCTGTACTTCATGTCAGGGCAAGGCTTGGACACAAGTATGTATCTGTTACGAGTCAGAGGGGTAAAGCCCGCATCCCTTTTGCATTTTTTGGTTCTATCTGCATAGATGGAATAGAAAAGTGGGTAAAACAGCCCACACTTTTACAGGGTCTGTCTGTCAAATGTAATTCCTTCTCCCGCTAGACCTGAATGGCTGTGTTTCTAAATCCACTAAGCTACTTTGATGAGACAGGCCTTTACCCGTGCCCCTGTCCTCCCCCTACAAGAGCTGAAAACACAGGCAGAATCTCCAAGGTTTGTCTTTCTAACTCCTTTGCTCTTGGGAGTCCCTTCAGGAGGCAGTCAGCAAGAAGTGTTCCCTGGGATATGCACTTGTTTTATAAATAAGGGACATGCACAGCAGTCTGGTTTTACTTCCCTAAAGCCTTCCATTGAACATTTTTATCTGACAAGCAGGAGCTCAGCTAAATGAGGAGGGAAGAAGCAGTGGCAGAGACTTTCCCTATGTTACTTGCACTCCCAGGCAGGGGCAAGGCATGAGGGCACCCTCATGCTGTGCAGTTGCATGGATAGCTTCAGGCAACACCTTTCCTGGTGCTTCAGTGGCTCCTGCTGCACAGCTGGCTGTTGGAAGGGACAAAACAATAAAGTCATGGCCACATGCATTTCTGCCTGGCTCCTGGAGGCACTGTGGGTTACTTGGGGGAACAAGGCAGAGGAGTGCCTTGCTCCCTGACAGGAACCATGCCTTCAGTAATGCTGGGCTCCCAAGGTTGAATTCCTTCAATTACAGGTTAAAAGAGCTCATTCAGGAAAAGAGGAAAGGGGGAGGTAAGGCTCAGTTCTGCCAAGCACTGAGTCTGGATGTGAGCAGGAGGTTAAAGTATTTCATAGAAAAACTCTGGTAAATGCAGAACTTGTATACCCCAAGACAACCCTTTAAACACTGAAATACTAACCCTGGCTCAAGAATTTCTCTTGCCTCAGACCCCTAGATGGTTGCCTTGTGCTTTAACTCTTAGGCATTCACCACTGGCTCTAACAGGGAAGATGGACCATCAGCTCCATGCTCACTACAGCACTTTCATGGGCAGAGGTGAAAAAGTGATTAAGTCCTACTTAGGCAAGAATGCCCAGCACCACTGGGATCAAACCCACCTTGCCCATCACTTGTGGATACTATAGCAGATGGGAAGGGGTGTCAGTGTCCCTGGGAATGAAAGTCTCTTTTTCTTAATATTGGTGTGACCTAGCAGCCAACTGGTGAGGGCCAAGGAAAACACACAAACAGCTCTGGCAATGCTATGGATTCATTGTGCAATGGCAGTGAAACAAATCAACCTTATTAGTACAAAACAATTATCACCTGGGAGTGCAATGATCAGTGGGGTTGCCCTATCAACAAACAATCAGTTAGCACTCTGCTCAACCTCTACACAGGGCATGACCACAAGGTCATATCCTTTAGGGTTTGAAGATCTTTTCTCAGGTGTGAGCTGTGAAGGAAATCACTTAGGTATAAAACAGCATGTGCTAGATGTCCCAGTTAACACTATTTTCCTCATTCAATGAGGAAAATACACCCCTCTCTGGAATGAATGACAGACATAATCTTTAACTGAAGGACATGTGCTTCCCCCCCCTCCTGGTGACTGCTGCAGTTTCGTATCAGACAAAAATAGGCACTCAGACCTCCAAAGGGAGTGGTTTCTATTTTCCCCTCTGGCCACCTCCACCGGCTGCTGGACTGCACAAAGTCCTGGGCCTGGGCTGCATCACACTTGAAAGGGAGGGAGGTTTACCCAGCAATTCAGCACTTAGGTCACTTAAAAACAGCACAGTGGAAGCAGCGATGTGGAAGTCATGCTCCCATCTGCTCTGCTACCAGCCTCTGGAGAAAACAGGACACAGGATACGCTTCCTGCCTGGGGAAGGCTCATAGCAGCCCGGGAGAGAAGGCATGACCTTTTCCTTCAAGGAAATGCAAGTCATGGAGAGGAGTAGAGGAAAAAAGTCCAGGCTGCATTTTATCTTAAAACCAGTGTCATGCAGTTGTACCTCCTCTTGCTTTCATCCCCAGCATTTAAAGCTGATCCTTACTTATTTATCAATGACACGTTTTAAACAGTTTCATTTGTCTTTGGCACCCCATTGTCGCTCCAGTCAGTCATGAACCTTCTGACACAAGTCAGATGCTGTTGAAATGAAAGGTTTCATTCATCACAACCAAAGGAAATCAGAGGAGGTACCCCAAGAGGAGAAGGGCTGGAGTCATGCTCTGTTTCTAGCTCACAAATGGTTATGTCCCCAGGATGCAGAGATTAAGCTTCTCACACAGAATGTGGGAGGAGGAAAAGGAGTCTTTGTCTGAGATTCACAGATTTTAATGGATTCCAGAAGGGGAAATCTTTTATTGTGGAGCAACAGCAAAGTTCAGAGAAATGCAAAAGCATTTATCTCCCCAGTCACATTCCTGCCTGCCAAAAGCAGGACGGGTGATTTACTCCTCCTTAGTACAAGGAGTCCCTTATGGACCATTAATCCACAGGGAGAATGAGCTCAGGAGCCATAGACATCTTTTCTTAATGTGCAAGAACCTTGAATCAGCAGGAAGTATTCTTCCTGGGGAGTGTATGGGACCAGTTTATCTTTACTTACTCCCTGCTACCCCCTGCCTTCAATAGTGCTTCCTACGAGAGCCCTAGTTACCACTGATAAATCACTTAGCCTTCATTAAAATCTGTGGTGATAGTAGATGAGGCTGCTGTGAGGTAAATCAAGGCATTTGAAGCAGAGTAATATTAAAAAATGAGGATCTGAAATCAGCAAATTCTGATCCAAAGTCCAATGAAATCAATATGAGCAATCTTAAATTGCAGAGTACAAGTATCTCAACAGCACTGACTTTGGCAATGCAATGATAACTAGCAGCAAGTAAGGCATTTCCTGAGAAGCTCTGAAGAAACGTGAAGGAGTCAGAAATGGTCAACTATTTGTTTACATGACAGAATGCCACGCGATGAAGCTTTCTCTTTGCAGCTAAAGCTTATCAAAAAACATGCACCAGATCAGAAAACATGCAGGCAGATCTGGAGGACACCTCTTGTTGTTAAGTTCTCATTTCTTTAGGAGTCATAAAAAAGAAAACTAGTCTCATTTCATCTTGCTTTGACTCCACCAGAGTGGCTGAAACCACCAGAAAATATTTCCACAATGTTTCCGTTGCTAAGTGAGGAACATTAAAGGCTGGTTATCTCTATTCACAATATGCAGACATTTACAAAATGCCACTAGTCTGTAGTGGATGGCATTTTAGACTCTGTACCTTGGCAAAAAAATGTGCAGCAGAGAACTACATTTCTGTATTCACAGCTCCCAAGAAGCACTCACTGCATGCCCAGATTTGCCAGGTTCCACATAAATCTGGTATATCCACGTCCTTATTGCTTTAAGTGACTTTCAAGATCAGAAGCGTGGATGAAAGAGAAAACCCAACCTGGCTGGTGTCCTTGGGTTTTATGCTCTCCCGTGTGTGTGTGTGCACACAGCATCCTTTATTTTTTTGCATTTTTGTCAAACGTTGTGTCACAGAATTCAGCTCTGACAAGTTGAAAAGTATGAAGATTAGAACAATCATGTTTACATTTTACCACCTGCTACTTCA
Organism: Aegotheles bennettii; assembly: GCA_013398125.1. Lineage (NCBI taxonomy): Eukaryota > Metazoa > Chordata > Aves > Caprimulgiformes > Aegothelidae > Aegotheles > Aegotheles bennettii. The sequence continues at coordinate 213,968 of VZRW01000270.1, forward strand.
TTTCTTCCATGGTGCTAAAATGTTCAGACATGTGGCTTTGAAACATGCTACCTTTAAGGCACTTAAAAACTGCTGGATTTCCAGCTTGCTTTGATCTCCACAGTCTAGAGACTATTTCAGAGAATACAAATAAATATGTTTAGGGGAAAAATATTTTCAAGGAGAAAAAACTAAAGTTCTTCCAACTTGATGTGCTTTGCCAGTTGATGTCATACTTAAGGTTGCTTTTTGCATTTAGTTTTCATGCTTCAGGAGGCCTAAATCTCTGCCCAGAATGAGCAACTTGATGAGGTAACTTGGGAGGATGGATGTGGTCAGTGCCCCTTATCATGAGCACTGAAGTGGCAAATAATTGTTTGATGATTTTGTTTAGAAAGGAGAGATGATTTCTGTCCTGAGGAATTTTCAGACTAAACAAAGCAAAAAGGATAGCATTAAGGAATGGAGAAGACTCTATTTTGTTAAGAAGGAATGGGAAGGAAGTGAGAGGAAAGATGGTAGGAGGTTGAATCATGAGTAGGAAGGAGACATTGACTGGAGTGCTGGAAACAGAAGAAAGACTTGACTAACCCAGGCTGTGAGCAAAGCAGCTTCTTTCTGGGGCTGTACAACACCATCTTTTCCATCTCTTGCCACATGAAGTCACCAGGCATCACTGCCTTTGTGGTAATGGCTTGGACTTGAAGTATTTTCAGATTGTCCCCTGTACAGCAAATATGTAGAAATGAAAGGTGTGTTCTTGGGTCAAGGTGTGGGATGGTTAACTTGAGAAGGAGGGAACATAAACTGGGGAGATATGGTGAGGTGGGTGGGCAAGTGTGCACCATGGGAGAGGTGTTGGGAGGGACCAGGTCTATTCAGCTCTACAAAAGGTGAGATAAAAAGTGAATTTTAATTTTTTAAAGAATAATCAAGGGTCCTGACACTAACTGTTGCTTGAGCTCTAGGTATAGAGGAGAAGATATCTCTCAGTGGGAGCTGGGAAAGGGCCAAAGGCAATCAACATGGTTTCATAAGAATTGGTCCCTTTCCATTAGGTGGACACAGCCTGCACAAGAAGGACCTATGAAGCACCATTCTCCTACCTGACTGGGTGTTGTTCTTAATGGCCATGCTGGTGTTCGCAGAAGCCATTCACTCCATTCTTTGCCATGACTGGAGCAGAGTTAGGATGAGTAACAGGAAAAGCAACGGGGTGTGCACAGCATACTGAGAGGTTTTGAAAAAGAGCAAGAAAACCATGACTTCCCCTTTTCCCAAAGCAAAGGGGAAGCTGGAACGGAAGCACAGCTCTTAATGGCAGTTTTGTTTCCTGGTCTGCTCTGCTCAACACCTTATGCAGGTTTTTCTGTAAAGCTGCAGCCAGATCCTGTGTATATCCCTCTGCTTCCACCAAGGGCTTAACTGCCATTAGTAACTGGTAGGATAGGCTTCCTTAAAAAAGTCCCAATGAGCTCAGTGAGGGGAAAATTTGATTTCTATGCAACAGACTCCAAAAATCAAAGTCCACTGATGTAATTATGGAAATTCAAGAGAAAGAGACAATAATAAAGTCTCCCAATCACGGATCCAGGATGATCCACACCTCCTGTGCTCCAGGATATAAAAAGGATGTCCCAGGTTGTAATTAAAAATTCCTGAGTGATGACAGGAAAGATCTGGAGGGAGGAGGTGGTGTTTCATAGCAAGCTGTGAAGATGAGAGCAAAGAGAATCCAAGGGAGACGAGAAAAGAAGAGGAGAGGAGAGGAGAGGAGAGGGGAGGGGAGGAGAGGGGG
>VZRW01000270.1:215768-283453 GCA_013398125.1 Aegotheles bennettii
GAGGAGAGGAGAGGAGAGGAGAGGAGAGGAGAGGAGAGGAGAGGGCGGGAGATACAAGAGGATGTGACTCCCAAAGGAAACAAGACCTCAGCCCAGAGGATGAAAAGGGAAGATTTATGTCTTCCTTGCCTGTGCTTTTCTTCCTTCCCACTGCTATGGGAAGGTACTTTAAAGAACAGAGGAAATGGTGTTTAACAACTGGGTCCTGTGTCTCTCCTATGTTAAGATTTGAGCACTTACCTGTGGGCTGAGAAAGGGTCAGGCATGAAGGACTAGGAGGTGCAGAGAACATCTGAACTAGACAACCCGAGAGGTCAGGTGTGAGAGAGAGGTAATGATAGAGACTGGTCTGCTCTCTGAAAGCATCTTTGCATCACAGATACATGAAGAATTTATTTTTCTGCTCCCTATACTGGTCATCAGGAGCTGCTTTTTCATCCCTTGATAAGTGACTGAGATTCTTGAAATATCCAATTAGCAGATGAGAAACATCTTGCTTTTGTCTTAGTAAGAATGCTTTTTCAAAGAAAACAAGTTCATTTTTCTTGTGTACAGAGAACAAATTTGCCTACAGAAAATGATCAAGTTAACCTGCAGTAACAATTCTGTGAACTATAAACTCATTTTCCCATAAACCTTTGAGGCAGACAAAGAATTACAGAATATGACTGAACTGATTCTTGAATAAGTATCCTGTTTCTGAAGGAGGGTAGTTATTCTTTAAAGAATAACTTTTATTCCAGCATCAATATACTAAAATAATCACTTATTCTAGAAAACTGTCCTGAAGATGCAACTACTAAATTCTCCCAGCACAGATGACCTACTAGAGGAACCCAACCCTGACCAAATCTGCCCGCTTGAGGTTTAAACTTGCACCACTCACTGCTTGAAGAAGATCACAGTCTTGGGCTTTCCTAATCTGGGTTCTCCTCTTTCAAATAGATTGATCCATACGGAACATCTACTTCTTCCTTGTTTCTTAAGTCTCTCTCATTGTTTTTCTCTGGATCTTTGCTTATGCTTATATATGTGTCCTGGAGTAGTCTCCAAGATGAAATCAGGAAAATACTGTGATGCCTAAATTCAAAACCTGGAGTGATTCAGTGTCTATACCATTGTAAACTGCCAAGCTCTGACTACATACAGTCAGGAGAGAAACACCTGAATCTGGCATCCGCAAGAAATAGTTTGCATAAGGCTGCTTTGCTGATGTTTTACTGCATCATATAAAAAGGATATTTTGTAATATTTTCCAACTTCTTATATATGTATGTATCTTCTTGCTTTCTTTCTTGTTATTGTGTTTGTCTCTGCAAAGTTTTAAAAAATCTAATATTTTTTTCTGCTACTCTCAAAGGCATCTATCATATAAAAAGGGAAACATGAGCTTGTGGGTATTGGTCTGTGAATAGAGATGTGGTCAGGGAGATAAAACTCTCCATACCCATAAATCTGACTAGCCAAAAGTCATATAAGTAGTGAAAAGGTGGCATGTGTATATATATATATGTATGTCTGTGTATATGTACACATATATACAATATATTACATATACATACATTGTGTGTATATATGTACATATATAAAGAATTCAAATGCATTTTCTAGGTTTGATGTTACTAAAATAGTTTCTGTTTGTGAGTCTAAACACCCATACATATGTAAAGACTTGATACCTGATTCTGCATTGCTGTGACCTTGTCACACATGCTCTTTATAATGTGGACTGCCTCATAAACCTAGAAAATTTAAACATGCAGTCCCCAGTAAAATAGGCATTTATCACTCTTGATAACATGGAGCTGTCTCAGGGTGTGTTCAAAACCCCCCCTGCAACTTGCTGATAAAAAGCTTAACTCCATTTCAGGGCTTATCTGAAGAAGAAAGAGGTAGACCCTCATGAAATAACTGAATTTATTTTTTTTTCTAAGATGAAAAAGAGAGGGAGAGGGAAGGAAAAAAAAATCACTTTAAAACTTCAATGCAGCAGAACAAGTTTAACCCGTTGAGATTTGAAGTGAAGTTTTCTGCTTCATCAGGAAGAACCCTGTGGTGAAACATATGTCAGAAGAGAAGAAGATATGAGAAACTGGCCTCCTTTGCAGATGAGAAGATTAATTAAGAGGAAAATCACTTAACCAGCTGTCTCATTGGCAAAACTACACGTGCAAGGTACATCTGCAATAAGGGAGCAGCGTAGCACAGACAGTGCATTAGATTTCCATGCTAACACAGGAGAGAGAGATAGGAATCGAGTGTGAATTAGATCATGCTGACTCTTGGAGAAACAGAGTACGGATCTTATTTCAGCTACAAATTATGAGCTGCATGCTTATTGTTGTAACGTTGCTGTACTGTTACTTCATGTAGCTGAGTTATGGGTTACAGATAAATTATCCAGAGAAGACAGTCCTTTTCTCTATTCATGTTCATAAATTGTTGGCAATCCAACATTTGCCAAGTAGTTTTTCAGAATGCTTAGCAGCTGGCGAATTTTTCTTCAACTCATTACTGGGGTGACACTGTCAAATTCATTTGACTTAGGAACTTAAGTGTTTCAGAAGTAAAGCACAGTCTGTCTGCTGTCCAGATACTTGCCCAGCTAAGGTGTTCATGCATTCTTGTCACTGCAGCATCTGGGTGTCCCCTAGTTTTTCGTACATTTCCTATCACAACTTGGATATGAAGCAAAAAGAAGGTAAAAAAGATCCCGCTAGTCACAAACACTGTGTTTAAAAGTTTTCTGATCTTTCTATGGGAAACAACTAGGCCAGTGGCTAAATTACTTCTGAGCACATTTTTTTCCTAAGCATGTATTACAAAATTAGAGAGTGGGAAGCAAAGAGCTGTTGCCCCAGTGGATCTACTGGAATCAATACCAGTTCCTACCTCCTGGCTGCTATAAATGCCTTCCATAGCCAAACGCTGCCTCTGCAGCAGTGCCCCTGGAATGTAGTCATTTCTCTCCTACCTGTAATCTGTCCTCTCTATGTAGTCTACCAGCCTTTTGAAGAAAGGGTGTCTGTACAGCACCTAGCACAATCAGATCCCTCTGTTGGCTTGAATTTCTCTATGCTATAGGAATACTAATCCCTCCCCAACAATAGAGACAGGCACTCCACAGAGCAGACACACAAACAGACTTTCATTAGAGAATGCAGTCCCGAAAGCCTGTTTTACAAAAGGCTTTGCTGATTGGACTCAGTCATTTGAACAGTGATGGATATGGGGTATATTCCACAAGAGCCTAGAAAGAAAGGTGCAGCAGTATCAGCAATGAGATGCAGACACTGCACAATTCTGTAATACTAATAGGCTTAAGCACGTAACCAGTCATAACCTGAATCTTTAACATCTACTGTCTAAATAATTGGCTTTTTTTTTTTTTTTTTTTTTTTTGTGAGAAGCAGTGCCCAGAAATGCTGAGAACTGTGTATTTTAAAAAAAGCAGTCTCCTATTTGGTTGGACATCCCCCCCACTCCCTCCATCTTAGCAGTTTGCCAACATTTCTGCTGTTGATTACTGAAATTTCAGGTGCATTCTGAGCCTTTGCATTTGCAGACTTTCACATCAACATCTCAGGCAATGAAAGTGTCAGGAAGAGCCCTGGGGTATAAAGCTAAATTTTCCAATTCATATGCACAGTGGTGGGAGACAAACATGCAAGCAGAGGCATTCAATTTACATAAATGCTTGTGGGGCACATTTGGAGAATTTTGTGCTAAAAATTAGAGGTTATCATAATCTATAGCTTTCCTTGTTTACAAATGCTTACAGGTTTACCAGTGAAGACCAAAATTTTCATAATCAATAGCCTCTATTTTTGTCTATTAGTTACAGTCACAGACAAGTGCTTCTGTTGATTAAGGGCAATGAAATCAAATCTATTGCCAAGGCAGTGAATAACATGATTAAAAGTCTATGGGGATCATTTGCGGCTTTTCACAGGCCCTGTGTAAAAGGCAGTGGTATCTCTCCAGGAACATTTAAAGGACCAGTTTGCAGCCCCAAAATGTAACTCGTAATAAGTCAAAGGTAAGACAAGGCTGTTCTCAGAACCAGACTTGCCATTAACAGTGGTAAGTTACTTAGCTTTTATTGGGGGCCACCTTTGCCAAGTTCTCAGCCTCTCTGGAGGGGACAACCCACACATATCTGACATTTTGCCAGAAGCCCTAGCTGTCATTGTGGCAGATGGAGAAGGTGGGCATAATGGAGTTGAGACCTCCTGCTCGTGGGACAGAGGCAGCACCAGCGGCTGCTCCTCCCAAACAGGGCTTGCACCTGAGCTACTGCTGGCCATGCAGATGAAAAGCATACCGCTCACAGGCCTTGCCTTGCTTCACCCTGTTCCTGACCCTCTTCCTCCCTCTGCAGCTGTGGCTTGGCCTGAGATCCAGTCTTGCCTTCTGGTTTCCTTCTGGGCCAATTCATCTGCATAGCACAGACTGTGCTGCTTCCCTACCCGACCAGAAGGAGGAACTTCTCTGCTGATAGGTGATGAGGAAGAGAAACCTCCACACCTGCTCTTCTTAACCACTGATTCATTTGACAGCTGGCATTTGAAGTATAAGAGCCCACAAATAACACATCCCCAGAATGCTGAGTACAGATTAAAACCTGTAAGGTGCAGAGCACCTTCTCCTAGACAACGAACAACTCTGACATCCAAAGACGGCCTTGCATAGATCACTGCCTCCCCAGACTGAACCTTTGACCCAGTGACGTCTATTTGCGTGAATTCTTCACCTCATTTGACGTGTCCCATCACCTTGGAACTGGGTCACTGCAATCTAAAGGAATAGGGCAAAAGCTACAATCTGAACAGAGATTGCCAAACCTGTGGAATGCCTCGGATTTTGTAGTAAATCGAACAGCTGCTACATGTACATCTGAGCAGAGATGGGAGGAAGCAAACGCATTTTAAAATGATGCATTTAATAATCAGGAAGTTTACATTCCTGCTGTCAGACTAGATCCTTTTTATATCAGAAGAAGAAGAAAAAAAAGAAAAGAAACTGAAATTATATTCACAGCAAATATATTGTATTGAAGCCCAGCCAACAAAATTGAAGCCCAACTCCATTTTTGGCTTTGGTAGCAGACTTCTTTACTTAGGTATTCCATTTTATTCCAGACACACACAAATGTCCATTAACAATGAACAATGGAGTAAATGTACACACACTGCCTAACATCAGGAGGCTGAATTATTGGCTTCCTTGCCTCTCTGTTGAGTATACAGAGACCACTCAGAGTGATGGGATATCTGAGCCAGGCATCAGAAGTGCCAGAATTTACATGGTGTGGCATCCCCTTATAGAGGCAGAATACATTTGCAGGGCTCATAGAGTTGACTGTTTTAAATCTGAAACAGTAGTTTTCTCCCACCTGGATTGCCAAGATGATACTGTATTTATAGAATGAATAAAAATTCATTATCAGCCGCGAGCAAATACAAGGAGATAAGCAAAGAACATGAGCAATTAGGTAACAATACTGTTGAGTTTACCTCAGTAGGCAGCTGCTCTGTGGTCTCACTTGCGGGTACTCAGCAAGAATTATTATGTTCAGTATAGTAAAAGGTTTTTGCTGATTCTTTATGCATTTTCACACCCATTTCAAAGATTTTTCACTATGGTTAGGAAGCAAATTTGTTTTCCCAATTTCTCTGCCTTTCTGGCAAACATCTGCTGCCCATGCTGTGCAGTGCCTGTCAATACACTGATCTTTCAGTATCTTGTTTCTAGCAAAAATTGCTGGAATTTTACTAAGAAATAAGATGTTTTCCCCAAGACCTCCCCACGAAATCTCAACCATTATAAAAACAATGCACCGAACTTGCAGTATACAGGAACACAGTACTATCAGACTTCCCTCTAATTTAATTTTCTTCTTAATCTGTAAAGCTGATCCGTGTATTTTTTTAAAAAAAAACAACAAACAAACATAAAGAGAGGGAGACTGAAACAAAATACAGGAACACACTATTTGAATCAGTAAGGGAAATTATGAGGGCAAATAAAGAATAAATATTCGCTATTTTTCAGTCAGAATACTTCTTCTAGCTAGATTGCAAGCCATTTATTTTCACTGGCAATCATATCATCTTGAAATGATTCAACCTGAGAATTCCTGCCTCGCTTTTGGAAAAAACGAGAACCTGATGCATCAGCCTTTTTTCATTATGAACAGACAAAAGGCCTCACGGGGTACTAACTCATCCAGATCCACTCTAGGGCCTTCTGTGGGGTCCTCTGACAAGCTGGGTCTGTCAGAGAAGTGATTTGTAATGTATTCAGGACTGTGGAGCTGGTCCAGGACTTATCACCTGGCCAAGCCTGTCATTAAAGGTACAAGATTGGGTCTGGACCCTTGTTGACATTGCACAATGAGCAAAATGCACTTCAGTGAGGCACAACCACTCCCCTGCACACACTTGGAGAGCACCAATGGCAGTAGTTTACTCAAACTTTTCCAAACACAGACTCTCAGAACCCTGAATCAGCCTGCATGTTTCTTTCCTATCAATAACAGAAAAGAAGCTGTAACAGAAACAATAGAAAACAAGCTATAATACTCTAAACTGCTCTTCTATTCTAAAATAGAATAAAATTTATTATAAGGCTAGCATCTAATCTTTCTTGTTGGTTAGAACTTGCAGAAAGGACTAAAGGGGAAATAGAAATTGCTGGTTGGGATTTCAGAGACACTGCTCACTCTGTGTCATTTCTGCTGCATCAGCCTGCCTCATTCAGAGCTTGGGAAACATTGTCAGTGTCAACATCCATACAGACCAAATATTCTTACAGCAATCTGGATCAAACCCTGAATCGCTGGCAGCTCCCAGCAATGCTGTCTGAACTTTCTGCCTTCATTACTGATACCATGGTACAACAAACAATTCTGCTGTCGGCAGTTTGTTTATTAAAAATAATACAAGATTACTGTCTTGAGTTAAAGCAGGAAATATTATACTGAAGCCATAAAAAAGATAGGGAGCTGCTGTTGCAGCACCAAAAACTGAGAGTTTTCCCATTGACTTTTCTCAGCTTATCAAATCAGAATCCATCCTCTTCCCATCCATTTTCTTTTTAATACTGTCACAAAATAAAGACTACCATGCTGCAGCTAAGCCTCTGCTCACTTCACTGTTTGGGCCAAATCTTCTATTTTCAAATTTACTGAAATATGCAGAGTTATGCAAGCAGACGACTTGCCCTCCTGCACCCTCTCTTGCTGAGAAACTAATTTGCTTGTCCTTAAGCCCACGTTTCTAAATTTCCAGGAGCAGAAACACATTGTGACTTTAAATATAGACTGTCAGTTTGTGGCTTGCAGCTCGTATTACACACAGACAGCTTGAGACTCTAAACACAACTTGGGCAGCACCATTAATAACTTAGAAAAGCGTCAGTACACTTTTGAAATGCTCTATATTTTCATTCCTGAAGGCGGAGGGAGGGAAAAACATTCAAATGAAACTTTTCTAAGGCAGGGTTTAGGCAGAAACGTTACTAACTTTGCTCGGTCCTATTCAGGAGTGGGAGTTTGCAGAGCCTGTTTCAGTTCTTCACACACACACCACGCGCGCGCACAAACACAAAGAATAAAAAAGGGAAACAGTTTCATCACAACTTTTTTCCTTCAGGATTAGTCTCAGGCATTTCTTTTTTACCCATATGAAACGCATTAGACAATCTTTTCTTTAAGCAGCAGACTGGTAAATCCACTCGTATTGCAAGGAGGGGGGGGATAAGGATACTCACGTGGTGGAGTTGTCGCATTGTTTTGGTAACTCATAATTTACGCCTTTGAAAAATGCCTTATTTGTGTTGACAGTCTCGCTTCCCTGCTCAGAACGCACGGCGGGATTGAACAGAACAGCTGGAAGAACCCAGGAAAATGCTCCTCTTGTTCAGGCTCTCCTTGCCTGGCTCCTGACCCCTTTACAACTGGAAAAGGAAACAGCACATGTGTCATTCTCTTTTGCCTGTGTAGCTCACATGAGCGGGGAGGGGCACCCATTTGCAGATAGTAACTGTATTCAAGTTTTGCAAGTTGGATGTATTCCACCCCTTTGCTTTTACTAGCCAGCAACCAGTAGAAAGAAAATGCTCTTTTCACTCTTAGCCAAATGTAGATACCCCTATTAGATTCACTTCCCAACCCCTACCCACCACTGTTGATATCATTTATTTTAAGTGTAAAACTTGCTGCTGATTCCCTTCCCAAAATGCCTGTCATCAGTGGGTGAGAGTGAAAGCAGGGCTTTCAATTTTCATTGCCCAGCAGCATCCTTAACACTCACAGCCTAACTGATTCTGTCCATTTAATGGGTGAAAATTGAGAATGACATTTACTGGGTCAGAGTAGTTACTCCAGTGTATAGCATGAATCTACACTCTGCTCAGGACAAGGAGGAACCTCTGACACAGGATGAGGCACGGATAACTCCAGTCTTGGCTCTGACACAGGCTTCTTATGGCACCTCAGGCAAAGCACTTATCTCTGCCTCAGTTTGTCATTTGTAGAATAAAGATGATACAATTGATTTCCTCCCAGTACTGGTATTTTTATTTTAATCTGCAGGTGGGTGTTGTTTATAAAAAGGATATATTTATTGGTCTGCATGGGTTCATTTACTCATACTACGCAGCAAGTTTTTCAGCCTGGACTAGGCTACCAGCTCCCTTCTTTATATTGCTATCATTTAAACCTATCTGTTGTTATCTGCAGGCTATACTGCAATCAGCAGTATGTAGTTGTTGTAAGTGTGCATACAGAGTCAGCCTGTGGTTGACATGGGCTAGGAATTCTAGGTTATACCAAAACCCAAGTAGTTTATAACACATGTGTCTTAGATACTAAGAAGAGAGGACAACGTTTTTATTTTTCTGGTCTTTGTGACTCAGGATGAACTAACCACCTGCCTCTGACAGCAAAAACACAGCAACCATTGGAATGGAAGTGGAAAAAAACAGTCCTGAAATTCAAACTGAGACTCATCCTGTTTGCAAAATTGTCACAGGATATTTCTGTGAAATCATCTCAGTGACCGCCTATAAGAAGTCAATGCTGCGAACTTGGTTCACAGGATTTATTTAACAGTTATAGAATGGAAAGAACAGTGACTTATTTACATGCCAATGACAAATAGCAGCTTGTTTGTGATCACAGATACAGTAAGCGACTTTGGTCAGCATTTTCCACACTCTGGGCTCATGGTAGAGAGTCCTGGAACATTTAGTGATAGACAGAGCAAAGCAAGGCACAAAACAAAGAGGGAAAAATAATAGCAAAAACTCCTGACGTTGCTCCACTGGCTTCAAATCTGTAGTGCAACACTGATTTACATCAGATAGCTTCTCTGTGAAAATACTGGTGAACACTACTTCCTTCTTCTATATTTGAAGCACAACATGCATACGTAAAATTGGGGTTTTTTGTCCTGGGGCATGAGAATTGCTGTCATGCAAAGTTATTACATTTAAGTCTTTCATCATCCTGATCCCTGAGAAAATTCAGAACTGCTGGAGAGAAAAGACTTCTCAGGCCACTGCAGCTGAATTGAAGGATGGAAGTTGTTGATGCCTTCATCGTGTTGGTGCCAGTGGTACAGATCCTTCCTAGGAATTTTGTGGCAGACTACTCAAAATGGCATACTTCCACCCAAGTGGGCTGCCCTAGATGGATCCTGGTTAGCTCCTAGCTCTTAACCCCTTTGCAACTCTTGCTGCATCTGTCTTCTTTGTTCTTATTAAGGCTACTCTCCTACCACCAAAATCACTGGGGGAGTTATAGCTGAGTTTACATAAGAGGATACTGGCAGAACCAAACCCACATTGGAAAGCCCCCTTTGACACCTTGATATCTCCACTTTTCTTAAGACTGCTTTCTTTGCTTATTGAAAAATCTGGGATTCCCAGAAAATCCCAGTTCCCAAGGCTATTGTTTGCCCTCAAGCAGGCCATTAAAGAGACTGTCCCTGACAGTTCCCACTCATCATTAATGGAGAACATGTGCAGGTGAAAAGGGATGGGAGCACAAGAGCTCTACACAGCCCAGCATGTTTCCGGAGGAGCCTGAGAGAGGGTCGCAAAACAAAGAGGAGCCCAGTGCTCTCTGCCTGTCCCAACCCTCAGCTGGCTGCCCCTGGGGTACAGGAGGCACCACAGGAACCCAGAGAAGAAGATGGGAGTACGGGGGTGTGATGAAAATATGTGATTAATCATCAATTTCTGGCTTCTTTGAACTCTCTTCTAATCTCTAAATATAGCAGTTGCTTCTGGCTAAAAAGCCCCCCCAAAAGGCGAAAGGGTGAAGATAACACAGGGATAGCTAAAAACATTTTTTATTGAAAGGCTATGATATTCATACAAGATCCCCCAGACCTATGGGATAACTCAGGTATGCTGGGAAGCATGTGTGTCAGCCGTGTGGCTTTCATCAGCCAAATACTTGATCTTCTGGGGCCACCATGTTCCCATTACCTACAGAAGAAATATCAGTTTCCTGCCCTGGTGAATGCTTTTGTATCTCCAGCCTTTGAAAGCTCAGAGTGTTTTTCTGAGCAAGGAAACCAAGATTCCCTTTTTGTCTCAGTAGTGCTTTCAGATGCGACAGTCCTTTTGGGTCCAAGAGTGTTAGCTCAGAAGCGGGACCTCTTTTTCCTCTGATACTGCAACTTATCCTTCTTCTCTTAAGCACAGCTATGTAATGAATTCATAGTCAGGCCCACACGGTTGTTCTCTTTGATGCTATCTTGCTCCAAGATAAATGATATTTCACAGTCATTCAGGCTTGGCAAGCTGATACGGCGTGCCGCAGCTGTTCCCAACAGGAAGGGAGGGGTTAGGCTGCACTCGAAGGAAAATAAATAAATAAGCCAAAGGAAAAAGTTGCTCTTCAGGAAGTTATGCCTGACAACAATAGGACATCAGACTAGAAATCCCTGTCTTTGCTGGATTTTCATGACAAAATATAGTGCAAAATCTGTAATCTCAGCCTGTAAAAACTGTGGCAAGATTGAAAGAGGCTGAGTGGAAAGCTCTCAGTAATATCCTTGTTTGTCCACCCTGTGCAGTCTCCCAGCCTCAGAGAGGGTGCTTGGATCCACCACCTGGACCTGGAAAGGATGTAGCAATGGCTGAAGCGGTTCTTGCTTGGTTGTGAGGTCAGGATGGGCCTCATGGTTGTACTGATGACCACATTTGCATCAGCCGGCAGTGTGTCCCCAGGCTGTGTGTCGCGGTCACCTGGCCAGCTGGCATGAGAAATGGTGTTGGCCTTCTCCTCTCCTCTGCTGGCTACACACTTCAGGCAGTCTAAAACATGCCAGGCTGGTGAGCATGTGTGGTTGAGGTGGATCCCAAACTTTGAAGACTTTCTGCAGGTCAAGGAGAGGTATAGTTATGGTGAAGCAGAAGCTGGAGTAAACCCTGAAGGAGGGATGCATGAGAGATGCTTCAGGAAAGCATTTGGCTCTGGACACCCTGTGAAATACCATTTTCTACTGATTACCTTCCTCTCCATCTCTGGAAGGAATAGTTGTCTATTATTGAGACCTTGTGCGTTAGGGTCTCCTCCCTGACTTCAGTCCCCTTGTTTCCTTCCTGTTTCCCATTTATTGTTGTGCTAAGAGTGTGGGAATTACTGGCCATAGACTACCCATCCCCTGTGTGGTCCAGCTTGGGTTTGGAGAATGTCATGGAGAATGAAACATTTGTGACCATGCAAAAGGGATTAAAACAGGCTTATTAGCCAGGATGGACCATGATGCTAGTATAACTCATGCTTTATGTGGTGCTTATGCTGCCAGTCACTGTAAGTGTAACTAGCTTGTGAAATCCTTGGGGCACAGAGCAGGAATTTTCTGTCTGCAGTCATAGCAGTAATTGCTACTGAACAAGTTCTTGACCCTCACTTAAAGCCTAAAGAGAAGCATTTACTCTGGAGATAAAACATCAACTCTTCTTCCTACTTTGTATCTCAGGCATATGTCTTTATTTTTACTGCCCCTCTGACTTCTGCTTGAAACTTTGCGATATATTCCTATCCCTGGAACACAGCATACTCCCTGCTTTTCCTTATCTCACAACTATTTGCAGTTAAAGGACGTAGTGTGCCTGTTTGTGTTTAAGGTGTCCCCACTTAAGTCGTTAGTTTACTTGGGGCAAGTTCTTTTCCATTTGTGTCTGTAAAGTATCCGTGTTTCAGGGGACCCCCCCATTGTCACAGTTATACAAATCCTTCTCAAAATTTGCTGTCACTCTGTGAAATGGAAATACAAGGAGAATCTACATCTTCTCTACAGCCTTGTGCTTGGCTTTTCATGAACTGTAATTCATTTAATGACACCATGGAGAGAAAATGGGTAAGGTCAGGAGCTCAGTAGACAAAGTGTTGTGGATTGTCTGTGACTATCTAGAAAGTTTTCATGTCCAAAGATCAGAGAGGATACCTTAGGACCACTGATTCTGTCCTCCTTTCCAATCTAATACCTGATACTGCTGAAAAGCACGTCATCTACTTGTTCTCTAGACCAGTCAACAGGATGTTGACCTGCTGTTTGATAGTGCATGTTTGGGACTGTAGTAACATAAACTGGACAGGACATCAAGGGGGTGAATCATACTATCAGCTCTTGCTGAGATCAAGAAATCTGAGAGCAGGCTTTGGTACATGGATTTCTCATAACAAAAGAACTAAAAGATAAATAAAATAAAGTTAATCATGCTGAACTTTAAAACAAACAAAAGGGAAGGCTTGCTCATACAAAACAGCATTAAACACTGGAAGTCATTGTTCCTAGGGAGATCTGGTGTAGTTAGACCTTCAGTTTGACTGAAAACTATCATTCTTGTTTGCATAGTTGGAACTGTATTAACTGTAACATAATTTCAGTTGTTGGGGTTTTTTCTAAGTTTTTGCATAACTCCAAAATGGCCAAAAATTGAAATCAAAATGCCTGTGAAGCCTGGTGTGTTTTGTTACCTAAGTGTTAAATTAAGCTTTTACTGCTTGTTAAGTGCAGATCAAAATCCTCTCAAAGATTGCCTGTCCATCACCTGGACTGTCCTTGTGTAACATGAACTATGGGATTGTGTGAGCCGGAGGTCCCTGGGAGGTTGAATCCTAAGCTCTCTTGCATTTTATCAAGGGCTTCAGTCTCTCCTCTACCCATTGCAGTCTGGATGGATCAGGCTTGGATCAGACATATCCAGAGTTGAGATCTTTCTAATCACAGTGTGAATGTTTTGACCAAAGCAATAGCTGGGCTATGTCCAACAAAGGTGTTCGATAAGTGTGTGTGCATTTTTAGCTTTCATGTACTGTTCTCTCTGAAGAAAAAGATATCAGCTTAAGACTGTTGTCTTCTACAAGTGCAAGAGTAAAAAGCTCTCTTCTGCACCCCTGCTCCATCCACAACTGGGAGTCTCTATGCAGGATTGCAGGCTAAATATACTCAAAGGTACTTACCCTATCAAATTAATGCTATCCTGGTAATTTTTACAAGCACACTTTATAACTGTGCTAGTTATTTTCCTTATCATATTGATGTTGTAACAGTCATCACTTTGGTTGTCATCAGCCTGCTTTCCATAGCCTTGGATTAATTATAAAAGTGCAGAGGTTAGTGTTTCAACCCAGTATCTGAGCACAAATCGGGCATGTGATGAAGGTGTAATTACACTGAATGAAAGTAGGGCATCATGAGGATGTGTGTGATGACCCCAAGACCCTGTCGCTTAGTACTGCTTCTATCACTGCTTTAAAAATACTTCCACAAAACTCATAGCACAAGGTAGACTTGAACTTAATTTTTCTCATGAGTCATATGATTTTAGTTGTTTAAAATCACATAGTTTTTTTTCATTCTGCAACTTGTCTGAGCAATCATGAAGATGTTTGTGGTTACTGACTTAGTCAAGTTGCTTCTTTTGTTAAGTGATTAGTTAAATAACTAGAAGGTGTAGTCAGCAATCCTAATGGAGTTCATTCAAATCACACCAGTGACTCAGGACTGCAGCAGGAAGAAAGGGCTTACAAGCAGTTGGCACAAAGCTGGGTCCTCCCAAGCCCCCTCAGATGTGTTCTCCTCTGATCCCTGGCTGCAGTGTTTGCAGATCTTTAGGCTCTTGGAGACAATTCCCAAAGTGGTAAATGGTTACCATATCCTGCATGCAGGGCTTTCCTTAGGACCACAAAGATGACATTTGGATGCTGACAAAGCAGTCAACACTTTCATGATGATAGTGGGTTTTTTTGGGGTGTTTTTGTTTGGTTGGCTTTTTGTTTGTTTGTTTGGTTTGGTTTGGTTGGAGTTTTTTGTTTGTTTTTAATGAAATCTTATTCTAAACAATTCCTAAATCAATAGACATAGGATCTGTGGAGCCCGGGCTAAAATCCTGGTGTAAACTTAGAGGTACAGTGTAGAAATAATTTTTTCTTATCTGCTCACTGATGTATTCTAAGGAAAAAAAAAGTGGTTTTTGACCCCTGCCATATGAACACGTGTCTTCCCAGTGCAGTCATGTGACTGGATTTACTAACATCCTGCAGACAGTTCCTTCTATTGCTTTCAAAATACTGTTCACAGAAATTAAACAGAAAGATGAGAAAGTGATTGTAAAACCAGAGCACCGGGGAGGAGTCTCAAAGCCAAACCCAAGCACACATGATTCATCACTGTCTTTTGGCAAGACACAAATGGGTGCCTTATTTTTTGTTTTCATTTTAAAGGAAAATCACCCACCCCTGCTTAATGGGTAGTTTGTAGTTCTCTCAAACAGTAAAATATTAATCTCACTTAAGTGAGCCACTGATAACAGATTTGTTTTACAATCTTTGTACAGGGAGTAGAAGTGAAAGAGTTCCCAAAGTGTAACTAAATGCACTGGATGTGGCTATACCTGAGGTTTGCTCCCCAGTGAGTCCATCTAAAATAGGACATGGTCTTGAAACCAGTTAATCTGCTGTTCCTTTTAGTTCTGCCAAGTAAGTTTTTATACAAAAATGGATATAGCCGTCTGCTGTGATGGGAGCACAAATTTAGAATGGTCTATTCTAATAATAAATTGCACACTGATCATTTTTTTTTTACTGCAGCAAAGAAAATTCTGCTGTATCTGATTGGCACTACTTCAGAATTTTTCACATTCAGCAGGAGGAGAATATACAGCTGCAAAAACCAAAACAAAGCAAAAAGCTCTCAAACTGCACATGCTAGAATGGGAACAAACCCAACTGCAACAGCTCACCAGACCCACTGACAGCTAATCGGGCACCGAGACACACAATGAATGCTTTTGCTGACTAAATTGTACAATGAGTTTTGTTTTGTTTTAATGCAGAGTCCAAATGTTTCATTCTGGAGACAATGTCACAGGTTTCCTTGAAACTTATTTAGGTGACATCTTTGAACATTGTTGAAAATTTTAACTGTGTATTCTGCAAAACTCCCACAGATCTACTTTTTACTGTCTCTTTGTTCCTGTTGGGCATGGTAGGCATTACACTGCAAGGAAAAAGTGAGATGCTGAAAGAGAATAAGTAAAGATAACTCCTTTCTTGTAATGAGCTGCAAGCAAAGTTGTCTGGTATATACAACACTGTGGAACCTGCAATGCTTTCTTTAGAAATAGCTTTCTTCCTTATTAAATCAAAGAGCTGCTCAGGAAGTTATAAGTCAGGACAATAAACATAACTACAAGGAAAATATCTGAACAATCTAAACATATCTTTCCTCTACTAAGTATTCTAACATGAACTTTGACTTGTGAAATCAGGCTGAAATATCTAGATTTGACAGAGAGAATTTGGGAATGGAATTGATCAGGAAGTTTTGGGAAAGATCTAAGTGCAGAAATCTCTAGGATTGCTGGATCTTGTCAGTTTTGTTTTTGTTTTTGTGTTTTTTCAAACACTAAAATAAGAGCTGGAGAAATTCTGTGTAGCACCGGCACTACACTGCTGATTTGTCTCTGGGAACTCAAACCTGTATTAGGAGAGCACTGAAGAATGTCCTTATGGCTACCTCGATTTAAGAAAACACAAAGCATGCTCTTAATACACATGCTTAGGTCTCTTTCCAAGTTGAAAGCATGCTTAAAGATTTTCCTGATTACTGAAGGCTTCCTATAAATATTCATATATGGACACTTCTTGTACCACATCACCTAAATTAAATTTCCTAATTATACTCAGACACTATGATGAGGCAGTCTATTGAAGAAGCTTTTTAAAGATAAGGGTTAGTGTAATTTTATGTAACTTCAGTGTCTGAGATATTAGTCATATAATCTATTCTCATCTTCTGCATTCCCTTTGGAGTCAGAGGAGAAGACAGGTTTCCAGAAGGCGATTCATTCTAGGGCTTAAATTAGGTGCGACGAACTACATCACATCCAATAATTTTGTCTCCTCACCCATCTTTGCTGAGATCCCAACGTAAAGAATGTTGCAGCATTTCTAGGAATATTTAAATTTGTTATTTGTATTCTGGTACCATTTCATGCTTCTCACAGAGGCCATCTCTCTTGTACTTAGCAAATAGAAATGGACAGAGTCCTGCCTTTACCATGCAAAAGTGCTGGTATGCTTTGGAATATTGGGCAATCAAATCCTCATTTAGTAAGTGAAACTGATTATATGCACCATGTAGCATGAATAAACATTCTGTGTTAATTAACACTCTGTATTAATACTCCATCATTTGAAATTTCACCTGCCATCATCCTCTGTTGTTTTCTTTTTTAACTTCAAAAACCAATTCTCAGATATCCTCTGAAATGTCTTGCTAATAATTTAAATTTAAATAGTGTTGTTATTGCTTATTATACATAATGCCATAAAAGATTTGATTACTTGAAAAGTACAGTAATTGCAGCCAAATAATTTTGACTTACTTTGTTTCTTTAACTGTTTGTTAATTTTTTTTACATTAATTCAAATCCTGACCTTTCTTTGAAAACATCTACTGTTTTCTAGTCATTGTAGTCCTTGTTAATATTTGCATCAATGAGAATGATTGCTCTCAGCTTTAACACATGCAGAAATTTACTCAGCAATATTAGATTAGTACTATGTCAGTAGACATTTAGAATATAACTTTTGATATGCTTTTTGATAGTGAGATGAAGGTATAAAAGTTCTAATTAGAGTAGATTTTTTTCAAATGAAGCAGGTAACTTCTACTAAAGAAGAGTAATTGCAAACAATTAGTGAGCTATCCTTCTGTTTTCATATGTCTGACATAAAACCATCTTCTTTCAAGTTTAGAACTGGGAATAACCCCTAGGAAATTTAAATTCACTAGCTACTGTTAAATATTTTTTTCTGTAGTACCTTCAAATTTTTGGAATTTTTCTGTACCTAATAGCCTACAATAATTAATCTTTGGGCTGTGAGACCACAGCTTTTATCTGTCCAAATATTGCTGTATACTTTTTGTAGGTGCAGAAATAAATGAGAAAAAGGAGTGATTCAAGATATCTACAGGATCTGGACCAATTCTCATGTAAACTCTTTAGTTTACAGTATCTCAGCTAAAATATAAAATTGAAAAATAAAATGGTAGTGTCTTGCTGGTATCTGATCCCACTTGACAGAGTACCCAGATATTGTCTGTGTATAAAGACATTGTGGTATACAGTGGTTATTGAGGATGATGTTTTGTCCTCCTAAGGTATTAAAATGTGTAATCCACCGAAAAAAATTCAGCAACACCTCCACCAAATAATATTGTTTTTCTCTTGTGTTACCATATACTTCCTTTGCTACTAGCTCTGAGCTGTTAATCTTCCCATCTAACTTATCGTAAACCACGGATGATCCAGCACAACTATGCTGCTGTGAGCCCAGCCCAGACACGGAATGGGTTAAAAGCTGCATGCAGTTAGCTGTACCTGGTAACAAGTTAGCTGTGCACGTATATGGGCAATCTAACCCTGATGTTAACATTTTTATGTTGTCTGCTAAAGCCAGTGTTGACTTACTGGTGAATTCAATGGCCATGGGCAATATCTAGGCATTAATTCCACATGCACCAAAACCCTCCAGTATTTGTGTTTATAGTCAGCTTTTTAACAGTGCCAGGTAAATGTCTTTCAAGTTTTGGAAGGTATGTGGGGAGGTTCAGTAGTTCTATTAATGGATTTATTCTAATAGCAGAAGGAAGACTGAACATTTCTAGCAATTCTCCATACTCTGCTAGTAAGCTGATATCACAAAATTGCATTTTGCTGGCAGAGAGCTAAAAATTCTTTGGATTCCTTAGAGGAACAGAAGATCACCTATAATATACTGACAGAAAAGGCTGGAAATCTTGAAGTTTTCGATCACTGGGAAAAATAAGGTTTAAAAGCATCCTGCACTGCAAATACTATCTAGAAAGAGAAACACACCTATAATATTGAGATATGAAGGGCTTTTTTCCATTTAGAAGTCACATTAGTTTAACCTAAATCAGGTAAAATCTTATGTCGTTTATATTCTGAAAGTAAAAATGTGGACAAATCCGACAGACAAAAATTATATCAACATACTCTCTCCTTGTGAAATGTCTGCAGGCACAATGAGAAATCACTGCATGTCCACTTTGCTCTTAATTGATGTTTTTGCCACAGATAGACTGATAACTCTTGACCTTCTTTTGCTTCTTGAATCTGCGCAGTTACCTTCCACTGGGGTCATGGCATAGCACTGTGGTTAGAGCTCGTGGTGGACAAGTGAGATCACTGATTTAATGCTCCCAGGGTGAGCTGCTGGTAGGAGTGTTCCAGCTTTCTGGGTAGATATTCTGGCCACTAAATGATTTAGGCTCTTCCTTGTTTTTTTACCACTAGGCATCTGTTATGAAAAGAGTATGCATATGGCATTGTGATTGAAGAATGTTTGCTATACAGGACTTATTTGGGTTCACATTTGGACTTGCCCTGTGCCCCATTGTTTCTATGATGTGTGGCCCATGTGGGAGCCCACTCGGTGTGAGAAGGTCTGAGCACCCTGTGGGACTTTTCCCCCCTGGGAACTACAGTGGCTTGAGCTAACTTCTGTGATCTTGTCAACATTTTGGGAAACAAGAAGGAGCATCATAGAGGACCTTTTTTCCCCCCATTTTGAAAGCATGGAAAAGAGATATCTTTAAGTATATTTGGTCTATAATTAGTACAAGACTAAAGCCGTGCTGCAGAAATACATCTGCTTAGCTTATCAAAAGGAAGATCAAGAGGTAATATGATTATTGCTTGCAAATAGGAAGGGAAAAACAGGTACTAAAGAGCAGTTTGAATCTAGTGAATTAAAGTTAAATGAGACTTAACAATTGGGCATTTACACCATAACAATGCAAATGAGAAAAAAACCACCAAGATATGGAACAAAGTACTGTTTTTTCCTATTTCTTGAAATCTTACAGATACCTTGCTGGAAGATTTATGAGTCAAACAGAAGTTCTCATTTAAATATCATTCTGTGGCCTGGGTGGCCTTGAAGATATTAATCTGTGAATCAGCCAGTGAAAACCTATGGCCTGTAAAAGGCAGACTATCTGACGTCATGATTGTGATCTCTCTTCTGTCCCTATAGGCCATGGACTGATGAAACCATCTGTATTAGCTCACTCCAGAGTTCGCTGTTGCAGCACTGCTCAAGAAATTCACTGTAGACCACCTCTTTGATTCTGCCTTTATGTGTATATATGTAGACTTCAGACCTACAAATTAAGTCGTGAGCAGAAAGGGTGGGGAGTGTCACCAAGCAAGCTACCAGTGTGACATTTTAAAGCTGCTGGCTGACTGTAAAGAGATATGCAAGCATATACATGAAGCATATGGGGAGGCAGGAGACATATATCAGAGACAGCAGCTGGCATATCAGGTCCAGGACAGATTCTACCAGGAGAAGAAAATAGATTGCAATTCCAGGCAGTGTGTCTTAACTCCTCTCTTTGCCTATGGAGATTTTTATTTCTCGTATTTGTACAGTCCCAATAATTTATTTCCAAGATTAGTCCTTTTATTGTCTGTTACTTCTGGTCTTAATGTCCTGAAGCACAGCTTATTTTCTGCTATCTCACTGTAAAAGTGGGATAAACCTATTGGATTTGTGTTCCGTACTTTCAGTTCGAAAGAGTAGAGTAACTTCAGATTTATCACTATGTAACTTAGAGTGATATTAGGTGTTAAATTTAATATAAACTTTCCCTACACAGAAGAGAGAGGGCCAAATTCTCCACTGATGTAAAACTATGTAGAGCTCTGTGGGAAATAAAAGAGATTCTGACCTGTGATTCAAAATACTTAAAAACTACCCAGAGAGAACAATTGAGTAGGAGGATATATTGTTTTCTACTTTATTCCATGACTTCAGCACAACTACTTTTCCCAGCAAGAGTCCAAGTCATCAAAGTTTCTCACTGTAGAGTCATTCACTACAGGCTTTTTGTGCTATCCTGCTGTGAACGTTAGTGAGATGCCATGAGGTCTCCTGTGCCTGCAGTTACAGCTTCTAAACAGATTGGTGTCCCCTGGAAATCACGACACATTTGTCCCTACAATGTAACCTCTTCTTTCCTGGTGTGACAAAATGGGTTCTACCCAAAATAACCTGTTTGTTGTTACTTTCCCAATATGTTCTCAGAATAATGTGGCATTACCAACAGAAGTTATTCTTACAAATCATATGGCAAACAAAAGGGTTAAAGATGGTTTGGTGCATGAAAGTGAGAAGTGGTAGGTAATATGATTTAGTAAAAGATAACAAGATAAAAAGTAATAGTAGTTGAAGTAGTTGAATATGTAGTACCATAGTAAACAATAGGAAATTAGGTAAGATTGTAGAACAAGGATGAAGTGAGCAAGAGCTCCAGAAAGAGTGGGAAAATAGTTCTTTCTTTTAGAAATAGGCAAAGGTGGAGCAGAGGGAGACAATGACTGTTCTGTCCAGAGCAAGGATGCAATAAAGTAAACCAAGCTACCTCTGAATGAGACGATCTGGCTGTCTGTGTTGTTCAGGGTGTCAGGAAGCAGGGTAGGGTGCCAATACCATGCTGAGCTCCCCTAGAAAGTAAAGCAGCCCTGGCAAATCTCTGCTCTTCCACAGCTGTATTGCTTCTGGACATAGCACTACTAAATACTAAATAAACTAGCTTTTCATGGCACACCCTCCTCACACAATGGAGGTATTTTTTACCTTCCCTGTAAAAGGTCACCCATGAGGTTCAAACTGGTCATTCTCCTGCAAGCGGTTCAAGTATGTGAACCACAAAGGCAGCCATCCTCCTGTTTAATCTAATCAGAAAGCCAGCTTTGCCTTGGAGACAAACTTTACAGATAGTCATGAGCTGAGTCAGCTCCCCGCTATCCCACATACCCCTCAGCAGTGAGAGCTGGGGTCCTTCTTGTCTGGTCTGACTGCAGGGAATGCAAAATATCCTTTTTTTTTATTATTCTTTTTTCTTTTTTTTTTTCCCTGCTCCCTTTTGTTTATAACTTGTGCAGTTCATACTCTGTGTCTGGTCTGCCTTGCAAGTCATTGTCACCTCAATTTTCAACACTGTCAGAAATGTTTATTTCATCAGAAGGTCTGAAAAAGCAGTGCAATAGATAAAATTAAATTACTAGAGTAGCTTGGGTATTAGTGACGATGTAGGAAAATGATAGCAACGAGAATGTCTGAGGAAGTTTTACAGCTCCCCAATGCTTAACACTGTAGAAACTATTCAAAACACCTGATATTTCTTTTTGATATCTGCTTTTAATATATGGTCTTTTTTTATGCCACCAGATTCCTCCAAACTATGTATTAATGTTGTTTCCTTTTATGCTTTATGAAGTCCTCAGGAGTCCTCAGGTTTTCTAACATCTGGATGTTATTTATGAAGCTTCTGTCTTCAAATCTGAGGGCACCTGTTACTCAATTCATTCAGTTTGAATATGATGTGCAATTCTACTGAAGTTTCTGGCAGGAGCTTATATCAAAGCGGTGCCATGTGCCTCAGGATAGGGCTGCAGACTCTGGAACCAAATGCCACCCTCTTGGAAAATTCTTTGTAATATAGTGCAAGTGATGATTTGCCAGTAGGCTTCAAAGATCTGAGTTGTATGTACACATTTCACCAGATGGGGTATATATCCTTGGGACACAAGGAAGAAAAAGGTGGAGACCAATGCAGATGAACGGTCACAGAGCATTTTGACAGACAGGAGGCTTCCAAACCAACAATATCATGGATGAGTCTTAGTATTACTTCTCCAGAGTGCTGCTGGTGGATGACTGCACTAGAGACTCATATCTGACCTGATTGACTGCAAATCAGTCATGTCTTTAGTCACACATTTGCACTGTATTAGCTTAGCCATTAAAATTTACAAAAGCTGAAGGTTCTGCTTAGTGCCCTTTAATTTAGTAGAATATTCAGCCACTTCATATGCAACACTTAAATATCCAGTCAGAAAGTTACACGAAGGAAATGTTCCAAAACAAAAGGAGTGCTGGAATTTTTTTAATGTTTCTTCTGGATTCTCTAATGTGTTATCCATTTGGTGAACTAAGCCGAGTGCTTGCTGCCTGCTTTCAGGATGTCCTTGGAAATGAGAGACCATCTCATTGTTTTTTCCTGTTAAGGTAGACAGACTTGAAAACCAGCAGATCTTTGCTTCCAGTACTTTTTTTTGGAAATGATCCATGAAAGGAAGGACAAATATTACACTGGATATCCAGAGACAAACCAGCTGGGCCGCTCGAAAAAGCTGCAGTTTCCCTTAAGGTGTCTGAAATGGGAGTAAAATCACCTAGCAGTTTCCTTCCTAAATTAAGCATATTTATTCTCCTGAGATTTTTGGAGTTTATCCATGATTCAGATCACAATCCCGTTCTTTCTTTATCCATTCATCTCATTGTCTATTAGTTATTGAGGCCTGGCTCTGTGTTGGATGCTTTTAATGATTCTGTATATATGTAATATGAAA
This sequence comes from Aegotheles bennettii, assembly GCA_013398125.1. NCBI lineage: Eukaryota > Metazoa > Chordata > Aves > Caprimulgiformes > Aegothelidae > Aegotheles > Aegotheles bennettii. The sequence continues at coordinate 238,746 of VZRW01000270.1, forward strand.
ATATTGAGTAGGATGTGGTTATCATATTGCTGCTCAGAGCCTCACCAGTTCCTTTAAAAGAAACTAAGAGTTTTTACTTATTTGAGGACTTGTTTGTCTCCTTTCTAGTGATGCATTGCTGTATGCTTTCTGAAACCCTGGAAATCTGTATCTTCATTGGCTTGCTGTTCCCCAGCTAGTGAGTACCATTTGCAATTATCTGATATTTTAATTGTTTCAATTAGTACGCTTAAGGTTTGGCTTCTCCAAACTGAGCACCTCATCCTGCATATCCTGACCAAATCCTGTTTTTTTTCCAAACAGCTGCCATTAATTGTACTGGTCCAGAATCAAGCCTAAGTATGGATAAATAATTATAAGCCCCTTGTTTTTTCTAGATCCTCATGCTGTGTTTACCAGCAAAGATTTCTGTGTACTTGCAATGCTTAAATGTTACATCTTTGGACTTCTGCACACTAAGACCCTGGTCCTTTTCCCTGCCTCCAATGATCTCATTTGCCACCTGCCTATTCATCATTAAAGATCCTGATGAAATCCATATAAGTCACAGCCACTTCCCTGCACTTCCAAGGATGCTGTATTTTGCCTTCAAAGACACGCATTACATTATTTTCAAGTGAAGGACTCTTAAAGACCCTTGCCTGATAAATGCCTTCACTTCCCTGTAACACATCACTTCAGCTTAAGTTAGCAGCTCAGAAGATTGCTTCCTGGAGAAAAGATAGTAATATGAACTTACAATTAATGTTTTGTCCCAATTTTGAGAGTTGGAATAGTCACATTATCCAGCTGGGTCTCACCCTTTTGCTCACATTTAGCACAAAGGGAAGGGACATCAGCCCTTAATACGGCCTCCAGGTCCCAGGGAATGGTGGCACTTACAGGGGCCAGGTCAGCAAAGAAAAGTAGGACAAGATATTACAATAAACTGGACACAGCTTTTGTTTCTCTCTGGGATATGTCAGCTTCAAGCTTTCTGCTGAGATTCTGCTTTTCTAAGTATGAATATGTGCAATATTGACAGATATACTGGTCATATTGATTCCTTTTATGACTAAGGGAAAGCAATAGGTGTTCCCAGGCCATGATTCATCTAATCCTTTTTTAAACATGTAATTTAGGCTGTGACAAATTGCAGCTGAGAAATTCCTATTTCTGTCCACTCTCCATAAGGTCTAGACTACCTACTTTAGATATGGATGCTAGCCCTGAAGACTTTACACGTTAGGTGACATGCATCTCACCACCTGTGACGTTGACTCCCACCATCTGTGTCTATATTGCTCATTGCTTTTTGGCAATAGATGTAATAATATAGGCTAAATCTACACTAAATGCTGCAGTAGGTGGTCTGAACGTGGTCTGGAAATGTTAGCTAGGATTTGCAAAAATATATACGCAAATATATCAGGCATGAAAAAACCACAGTTACTGGCACATTACAATAAAAAAAGGATTTTATCAAATTAGGTGTCTTTGAATAGTCTAGACTTTGATTCTTTATTCTGCTCAGTTTTATTGATATACCTGGACTAGATTTTTGTTTTATTTGTTCCCCCCCAAATAGCACATCCCTATAATCTGTGAATAACAAGACAGGGGGAATCTGGCACGACTGGACGAACAGTTTTGTACATCCAGGAAGAAGGAAATGACAGGGTTCATCATTGCTGTGACAATACTAGGAAGCTACTTACGTTCTTTAATAGGAAGATGTATTTTCCCAGGCCCCAGGAAAAATTAGGTGGTGCTTTGTGCACTTTGCATCAGCTGAGCAGCAAAGTGAAGAAGCAGAAGAAACTGTGCAAGCATTGAGGAACACTGAACAGTCAAACCTCACAGGCTATTTTCCTGTTCTTGTCTCTGTCCTCAGTTGTGAAAAAAGACATGCTAGTGAGGAAGGGATACACAGGGACTCTGTGAGACAGTAAAAGAAAATTGGGGGTGGGAAACTGATATGATGAAACTGATAGCTAGTGAGTATCAACTGACAGAAAAAGTAGTGATTCAGTGATTCCACCTTCAAACACAGTATTTTACATGTAATTCTGCAGGTCTATAGCCCAAATATTTTAATTTTTCATTACTTACCTGCCTGATGCAATAGAAATCATGTTTATTAGAACTGTAGAGTGTAACCTGGAAGGGACTTGCAAAGACACTGGAGAAGAAGATAAGAATTCAGACTAATTCTGGTATGTTGGCAACACGGTTCCGAAAAATAGAAAGTATGAGGCACCAGAATGAGAGTGGAAAAATTAAGTGCATAAACAGAAGATGGGGAATAGGTAGCAGTTCTTCAGACAGTTGAAGAGTTGTAACAGTCAAACAAGTCATGTCAGGTTCATGATATCATGGGAAAAGCAAACATGTAAGCAGGAGTATCGCCTGTAAAATATACAGTTATCTGAGCACTGACAAGGCTTTAGATGAACAACCATATATAGCTTTCTACACTATGCTGCAGAAAATATATGAAGCAGTTGAAGAGAGTTCAGGGGACATCAAGCGAATGATCATTGCTCCAGTAAACATGACCTGTGATAAAATGTTGGAGAAAAAAATGCTGGCTTAGACTCTTGGCCTAAAGAAAAGATGCCTGAGTGGAGAAATGATCACAAATACAGAAATACATGTGGAGGTGCTGTTTTCCATGATCGCAGAGCCAAGACAAGAAGTAACAGGACCAAAATGCAGTTCCAGTCTAAAGGCCTACATGGTCAGTTGACAATGACAATACTATGTAATGTGAGAGCCCATATTACACCAGCCAGTGTTAATAGAGAAGAAAAGGGCTCCTTAGTCCACTACTCATTCCATATCTAGGTTCTGTTCTAAATATTTTATTGCCTTGGCTTAATTTTGGTCTGGAATAATGTTTATATTCTATGCTAACATCTAGAATCATAGAGAGAAATACAGTAATAGGAAGAATAACAATATGAGGAGAAAGCCTAAATAATCTTAGATCAAGTTAGAAAAAATACTCTTTTCAACATGAATATTTTTTCATTTGCATATTTATTCATAAGAAATAATTTCTCCCAGCTGCCAGTTTGAAGTTTTAAAAACCTCAAATACTCAGTTCTCAAACTGGGTAGTATCAAAGGAATTAATTAATTCCACTTGGTTAATTTATTTGGTTTGATAGACTTCAACACTGCAAGGCAGGGTGGCATAATAGATTAGATTCTCTGGATATGTATTAAATAATAACAATAACACAAATCTTCTGTTTCTTTTTGAGCACTTGTAGAGGGTATTTTAAAGCCTTAATTTATAAGTGGGTGTTCCTCTTTCCAGGCTGTAGCTTGCATTACTTTTTTTCTGGGGTTTCGAGAGTAAAACTGGGAACTATCACAAACTGTGTTCAAAATGAGAGCCTGACTCTGTGAGGTGAGGTAGATCATATTAGCATTTATTTTGAAGAATCTCTCCATGTCAGCAGGAGCTCTGGGTTTTGTATTTGCATTAAGAAGAAAATGCAATGCAATCAAAGCAGAAAGATAGCAAAAATCCCTGGGAAAAAGCCAGATTATCTTAGGCCATGGTATTTAAAAGCACATCAGAATATTTTCCTGCCCTTTTTTCATCTTCTGCTGTCTTATCTCTGACTCATTCTGCATCACATAACATATTCCAAATTATTATTATTATTATTATTGCTATTAGTAGTTTTAATATTTGCCCCTTTTCTTTGCACTTGTGCTGGAAGCCCTGACTTTTATCATGGTGAGGCCCAAGTAGACTGAAGCTAAAACAGAGTAAGAAGAGCAGCTGGAATCATCTCCATGAGAAAGGAAAGGAAGGGGTCAGGATGATGTCCTGGGATCCTAATAATTTCACTGGCTTCTTCCTCTCCTCTTTATAATCCACTGAGAGGAGCACTGCAAATGCCAGGGCAGGATGGATTCCTCAGCAGCCACTGCTTGGCCCCTGATTTCCCTTAAGAGCAAGAGGAAGGAGACAGCAGTTCCTGGATAACCAGCTAGGCAGACAGCCAAAAATGTCCTTACCATTTTGTAACCCCAATTTCTTCCCTGTGCAGCTCTGGGGCCCCAGCCAATACTGGGGCCAAAATGCCAGGGTAAGCAGCTGGGCAGTCATCCTGGCTTCCTATGGATGTACTGGGCTTCCTGCAAAACCAGATTCCTCACACAGGACAGCAGTCCATTACGGATGCAGCCCCACACAGCCTTCCACTGGAAGACATCCTGATGGGGATATCAGTGTGTCTTTGTTTTTTTGTTTGATGTTTAGATGTTTTCCTTCAGAAAGAGATACTGGATTGCAAAATCTAGATCTGTGCTTTCTCTCTGGAAAACTCTCTCCTTTTCCTTTCCTCCATTCCTAGCTCTGGCCCAGTTTCATTACCTCTCTCCATTGCCCATCACACCTGTTTACTCTCTGCCTTTTCACCCAGTTCCACATCTTTCTGTTCCTGTTTTTTTATTCTCAGGAATAAAGTAACAACTCTTCACATTTCCTTGAGCCTCCTTATTTCTTGTTTAAAGTCTCTCAGCCCCTCCCAGAGCCTGGATTTTTCTTCACAGGAGAAAACAAAAGGTCTAGCACCCTTCCCTAATCTCTGAGCTAAGGCATCCTGAAAGAGGCAGGCTCAGATAAACATGTATTCATCTCCAGCACTCCCAGGTGTATCTCAGACAGGCTCCCTTATGGGAGCAAGATAAGACAATTTTGTGCAAGAGATTAATATCTGTAAGCAGCATTAAGAACAAGAACTCTGGTCACTAGCAGAGGAAAAGGGGTTGCTTAAACCCTCTACTTCTGCCACAAAGTGTCCTCATGGATCAGAAGTGTGCTGGGAGAAGTATGTCCCTCTGACACTGTATTGTAGCAGAAGATATCTTTCAACAGCCAGAGGGCCAGGAAGGGGAAGATAAACTCAGCTCTGTATTACATGGGAGACTTTCAGGTAGCTTGTGATGCACATCTAAGCACTAGGTAGGTGGGTGACTCACTGTCACAGGTTGGGCCAACAACCAGGTGACAGATGCTGTGTTATTCCCCCCCCCCCATCCCCCAGGGGAAGATAACAGGGAAATAAGGGAGAGAAACTTTGAGGTTGGAAATAAAACTTGAACAGTTTTAGTGAGACACAAAATAATAACAGTAATAATAACGACAGTGAATTATATAGAAATTTAATGTATGCAAATATATTCAGATGTACAAATGAATATGCAAATATGGAACCCATGCTTCCCAGGTGGTAACTGTGTCCACACCAGGAAAGTCCCATACTGGACTCAGTGGTGGAAGGGGGTACCTGGGCCCAGTGACCTGCTGAAAGTCCACAAAAAACCTCAGAGAGGCTGCACTGGTCCTGCCGGGTCAGGCGGGGTCAGGCCCATGTGCCACCCCCGCTGCTCACCAGAGCACCTCATCTCTTCTGTTCTCACAGAACTGGACTCTGCACTCTCTCAAAACTACAGTTTATCTGAACAGAAAAATGATTTTAGAATTCTGTCCCAGCAAAACCAGGACGCTAACCCTGACTCAGAAGAAGGGATATCCCTAGTCCCAGTGTCTGACGGTGGTGCTGTTTCAGCATAAAGGGCTGAAAATCCATACTTAGCGACAGAAGGTCCTGGTTGTGGCTAAACTGAATCTGCAGAGGTACAGGAAAAGGAAGTCCAGGGAGGAATGTGAGCATAAATGTCCCAGTGGGAGACTAAAGGAGAGGTCCTGGAGTCGGAATGCCATTCAGCTGCTTTGTGTTTTCTTTCGAGAAAAAAAAATGGAAAGAGGCAAAAGTTACCCTTACAGAGGAATCCCTACAAAATCAATCACCAGGGCACTCGAGAAGGGTGAGGAGAATGTTCTTCTGAGAGAAGAGGGAGGTACATAAACTGGTTTTTTTAGTGTGAACTTAACGGTGAAGTTTCAACAGTGAATTCCGTTTTCAGAAGGTTCAGGCTGTTTACTTTCATGTAAGGCTGCCTCTCCTCTCATGTTATCACCATCAGAGGTCAAATCCTGAGTAGTTAAAAAAAATGTGTTATTTTAAAGCTATTTGTATTTCTAGGCAGGATTGTAAGGCAGGACCTGCTAGCCCACAGAAGAGTCAGTGAAGTGCAAACTCTTATCTAGGAAATGAGTTGGGACAGATAGGAATCAAGCACTGTTCGTGCCTGATGGCCAGTCTATGTGCAGTGACTTCCTTGCACTGACTGCTCTCTGGTGTGAATTAATGTTGGCAATTTCAGCCAGCAGAAGGAACGAATAGGTCAGGATGGCTGAGTTGTGTTGTCTGTGACTCTGGATCTCTGACACTTACCTGAGGGACTGGCCCCTGGTTCCAGTATGTTCGTGCTGCTCTTCCCCTGCTTCAAAAGAGATAACACAAGTATAATAAAAGCAGATAGTGACCACTGCCAGCAAACTTCTTAGCCTCCTTTTTGCTACACTGAAGAAGTACAGATCTTTTACCCCCTCCTTGGAGGCTGTGTACTGGTAGCCATGAGTGGCTTGGTTATATCTACCACTTCACAAAATATAAGAATCACTTTTCGTAGGCGGTTGATGGTAAAAAGCTTAGATTTTAAAGGTAAATCTCAGCCACAGAAGGTACTGTAAAGTTATCACATAATTTCACCCTTTGGGCTCAGCTGGAGTATTAGCTGAGGATAGATTGACTTTATACTGAGTCAATCTGCAAATTATCTAAGCAAACAAAGATGCTTGCAGCATTTATATTGTATGCTTGTTGTTCTACAAGATATGAGAAGGGAAGAACTGAACCTAAGGTTTTTCCTTTAAACCGTGAAGGTCCTGTTGTTTACAATTCATTTTTTATGTAATTTAAAGGCAATTTACTTCAACAGCTCACTTGTGAAACCATTTATTCAGGACAAAACCATAACACAAAACACTGCGGACAAGGCAGCTGAAATGATCCTCCCACTCTCCCTATTAGCAAGGATATTGGCTTCTGATCCACATTATATGCTTGGATACCTTGCAGCCACATTCTGGCTTTTGTGGTGCAGAATTGATTTTTTAAATATATTTTTATTAAATTTCTTTGATTTTTTCTGTTTTAAAAGCATGATGAATCAGACTACCCCACAATGTTGTTTTGTGTGTGTTTTTTAAAATCAAGTTTGAATCTTGGATTCCTGTCTGAATGCACAAGTCATGATTTATTTGACTTTTTTAACAAATATACTCCTTTCTTCATTATCTTTCTCTTTTCCAAAATAAATGCCAAGTCATCCTATGAACTCATTACTTGATCATGTGTTTATCCATTTAGAGATGAAGGAAGTGGGAGAAGGGAAAACATCCAGTCTCAAATATTTATTTTTCTATAAAGTAAATCAAGCACAAAAAGAACAAATTGTTTAAAATTAATATTAAAAAATAAAAAGTTTTAAAAAATATTTTTTAAAGACAGATACTTTCCATTGGGAACTGCAAAACCAGAAAAGTGTCTTGCAGTGTGTCACAGTCTAGACGAGGGGTTTCATCCGTGGAATGAAAACAGAGCAAACCCTTCACCACCAACAGCAAACCAGGCTGCAGAAAATTCCCTCTCCACAGAATTACGCTAGTCTTTATTTTGGCACTGTGGATACCCTGAGAGAAATTACTCAATGAATTAATATTTGAGGAAGCAAGAAAAAAGGCAAGAGAGAGTAAACCAAGCAAATAACCTGCATGAGCAAACAAAAAAGTACACTAATGGGAAAACAAATGTTATTTGACTGACCCAATTTGGCTTCTATGTGAGGGGGCAGCTCTGGGCTCCTGCTGACTTCACAACTCAAATGTCACCTTGTGTCATGGGAAGCAGCAACTCTGCCTCTGGTGATGCCTTGGAACTATCCAGGATCTTGTGACTCTCCCAGAGGTGAACATCCAGCCAGCTTGCAGTGCAGGGGTTTAACTCTTCACAGAAGTGCTGCTGTCAGGCAAAGTGAAGCAAACAAAAAAAATAAAAAAATCTTGAATCACCTTCTACATCACCTTCTACCTTCTCATTTTGAGCACTCTTTTAATGAAGATCCGAATCATGTGTGTGTTAATGCTGCTTCTGATCAGAGCTCTTCTGTAACACAGGGGACTGCTGGCAGTGAGGAAAGAGTTAATACGTGGGAAGGGGGGTATCAGGAAATAATAGAAGAAGGGCTTTGAATCCTGCCTTCAGGAATAGCTTGCTCTTCCAAATGAAGCATATATGCTGTTGTTTCTGGTGACAACAATTTTCTGACCAGCTCCCCCTCGTGCTTGTAGAGGAGGAGAAAAACAAACACAGAGGGAGTCACCACCTCTTGAAAATAGAAACACTTCAGAGCTAATTAAGCTCACAAATCAAGGAGAGATGTTCAGATGGAGGCCTGTTCAGAGCATGTGCTCCAATGCCCGACAAGATCCAAGGAGGAACAGGATTGCTATGAGTCAGAAGAAGGTGCAAAACATAATAATAACCAAAAAAACCCAACACCGAGACCTATATTCATAGACTCCCAGTGGAAATATTGTGATAGATTTTGATGGAACTGGATTGTTAATATTTATGAAGCCAGGCAAGACCTCCAGATGGAAGCTGCTCTATAAGTGCAAAGCTTTGCTATTAATATTTATTAATCTGAAAGTGCTTATTTAGTTTTTAGGCAATTTTTGCTCCATCCTTTTCCCAAGCAAACCAATGTTACATCTGTGGGGTCTGTGAATTCTCAGCTTCCCACTGCTGCCTGGGATGTAAATTGCATTTTAAAGAAAAAATAAGGGGAATACAGAAGAAAGTTCAGAAAGTCACAATGTGAAGGCTTGAGAGCTGTTTGCAGACAGCATTGCTGGGAAGTGCTGAACGTTTGGACACCACATAAACAAATTTTTCAGACCTGGTCATGTGGCCTCAATGAAGTCACAGGGATAAGACTGCCCACAGGAACATCCTCCCAAGGTCATGGATATTTTGATCACATTTATACTGACAAGTGTTACTAGATTGTATTTCAGGATGTCAAGGATATGCCTCCTTCTTACCTGGAGCCATGCGGCAATGCTTCAGTGATGCTAGGAATCAGCTAATGTAAGCAAGAGGTCAGTTATGTGGGCTCCATGGCTATGTCTACACTGCAGCTTGGGTAGTCCTGGGGTCCCCTAATCATCCAGACTAGCCCACCTAGGTTTCCTCTGTGCCCATGTTGGGAGAGCCTCCCAGAGGAATCCAGGGAATGAAACACACCAGATTTTGTCATTGTGTGCAGCTGGGAGGTGGCAAAGCTGTACATCCAGCAGCCAGGACTGCACAACTGTCACAGAAGGGCATAGTGTCTCTCAGTTGCCCTTATTCAGGGGCCTAATTTGTGGTACTGAGTTAAAAAAACTAATGAAAACCTTTTTGTGTTCAGAAAAAGGAATGAACAGAACCAAAAGTTCCTGCAAAGGCTATGTAGGCGACTAAAGGTTTCCTCTGCACTCATCAGGCCTAAACCTAATTACCAGAAGGAATCAATGAAATTTGGTGCCCGTAATCTCACTAATTTGAAAGAAATCACCCCTAAGTGCCTTTTACAAAAGTGACATTTTTAAAATCAAGTTTAACAATAGGACACAGAAACTCCACTTTCACAAAAAGTTGTTCTATAAATGGCCAATCTTGTTTCAGCCAATGGCTTCATATCATTTTTTATTCCATTTTGGAGAAAAAGAAACACATAACTTCATTAGTTACTTTTTCATCTGTCAGTCATATATATCATAGAATCATAGAATGGTTTGGGTTGGAAGGCACCTTAAAGATCATCTACTTCCAACCCCCCTGCCGTGGGCAGGGACACCTCCCACTAGACCAGGTTGCTCAAAGCCCCATCCAACCTGGCCTTGAACACTGTCAGGAGGGGGCAGTCACAGCTTCTCTGGGCAACCTGTGCCTGTCTCTCACCACCCTCACAGGAAAGAATTTCCTCCTAATATCCAATATAAATCTACTCTCTTGCAGTTTGAAACTGTTTCCCCTCATCCTATCTCTACATGCCCTTGTAAAAAGTCCCTCTCCAGATTTCCTGTAGCCCCTTCAGGTACTGGAAGGCTGCTATGAGGTCTCCTTGGAGCATTCTCTCCAAGCTGATTCTATGATTAAACAAAACTAGAAGACACTGGAGGGATGAAAGAAACAGTGCAGTTACTGGTGTGGAAAGCCAAGCAATTGCACAGGCTGACTCCCGTGGATAACAAAGGTGGGGCTGTATGAGCTTCTGCAATGGTGGAGTATAGGACACCTGGAGTTTAAATTGCTTTGCATACAGACAGGATGCACTACCTTCTATCTCGTGTGCAGAGCTGGGTTAAGAATTTAATCAGGCTAGCTTTTGACCTGTCATCCAAAGTATGATGTGTGCCTAGGCACTGATTTTGCTGGATGGCAGTAATAAATCAGTTTGCAAAGTGTGAATACTCTTTCCAGTACAGGTTTCCCTCTTGCATATGCTCAGGGTATTCAGCTCAGGAGTTAGGGTTCAGGTCTCTTATTTAACTAAAGTACGCTGGAAGATCCTTCTGTGTCTGAAGGGAAGTGAGGATTGTTGTTGCCACTGCCCAAAAACTCAGTTCTGCAGCTAACCTGATCATTTGGTCTGCCTTGGTGGAGAAAGGACACCCTGCATGCATGCCACATGATTTTCTTTGCAAAGTTCTTAAAAGTTTTGTGATGTTGTACATCTGCTACAGAATATCACAGGCAAGCTCCTTGCTGGCTTTTAATGGAGTTATAAAAGTGAATACAAGTCTACCCACTTCAGGAGACAAATGGTGATATCTTTACCATTTTGAAAGGAAACCCTTTCACAGGCATAGACCTATGCACAGATGGAGAGATGCTCTTTTCTCTTCCCTTACACCCATTTATTTTGTCCAGAAGCAGAGAAACATTGGCCTGAAAAGAAACTGGTTTCAATTATTGCTTCTTTTATAACAATGAATCTTTAACATCTGCTAAGCCAGGTCAGTCCCACTGAACAACACCCTGTTCTGTTTTTTTAAAAAAGAGTCCCTGTGTTCTCAGTAACTATGCAAGGGCTGCATCTGAAAAAGTCACAGGCCTGTAGAAGGGACCATTGTTTAGTATGACCTCTGCTATAACATAGGTCGTTGAAATGCCTGGAATTAAGTCCTGTTTAGATGAACAACATCCCTTGATTTCAGAAAGCCAAGTAGATGCAAATCTGCCCCAGTCCTTGGCAGGGTGTTGCATGGGTCAGCTGCTCTCAGGAAGACCTCCACTTTATCAAATAAAGCCCACTGTGTTTCTCTGAGCCCATTCCCTTTACTGTTACCAAAATACATATCACAGTGTCCTGGACCAGTATCAGTGTCTATGTGATCATAATTTTTTGTTATAGTTTGAAGTTTTGTCCTTTTTGGGAACGAACGAGTTAAACGAGTTATTCCATATCAAGCCTTCTGTTGATAAACTGAAAAGTACTGAGCTAAGTTCTTTTTCTTCCTTCTCTCTGTTTGGGTTTTGGACTGCATTCCTGAGGGGGGGGCAGCGGCGGAGCAGAGCGAGGAGCTGCTGCTTCTATCACTTTTTTTCCTCTTCTTCGCTGGACTTTCTCTCGGAGGCAGCGGTGGAGCAGAAGGCCACTTACCAGTTTTTTTTTCTTTCCTTCGCCTGTAGAGAGAGACTGGTTTTTTTTCTTTCTCTCTCTTCTCCCGGGCTTCTCAGCAGACAAGACAAGAGGAGAACTCTTTCTTCCCTGGACTCCTGGTTTTGGGATTTTGTAAATATATTTATCCGAATTTCCTCCATTTCCCTTTGTACCTGTTCCCTTTTTTCCCTGTTTCATCAAATTTGTAGGGTTTGTTTTTTTCCTAAATCTCACAGCCGTGTACATTGTTTATTTTCTTCCCCTTGGGGAGAAGTAAGCAATAAATTATTGTCTTGGGGGCTTGCAGTCCGCCCTAACTGCGAAAACCAAGACACTTTTTAATTTGATCATCAGACTCGTTGGCTTCTTTAGGGCTGGAGCATTACTGCAGCATAAGAGATGTCTCTAATGGAACAGTTCTGGAAATGGTCATATTTAGACATAGTTCTACGAAGTCTTGGACAGATATTATAATTGATGCCTTTTTGTTCTTTTTTACTCTTCTTTCTATGCTTAATGGCTATTCATTTCCTCCAATACTCCTGCCAGTGAGTGCTGCAGATTCAAAATGTTGTGTGAGTTCAAGATTGAATAAGAGTTTGGAAGAGCTAACCTTTTGGAATGCAGGCCTACAACTTAGACTCAGAAAATCCTCTGACCTAAAATAATTGGAGGTTGGGAGGAATATTAGAGAGTAAGTAATATATATCGTTGCCTTGTTCTTATTTTCTCCTAGGAGTTCATTTGAGTTCAGTGCTGGATTATGGCAAAAGACACCCTGGCAATGAATCCAGAAGACTTATGTCTTTTCTTATGGCCAGTGCTCATCCTAGGGATGAAGAATCTCTTGATAGGTTTTGTGGGGTTTTGTTTTATTTATTTTTTTTTCCTCTTTAGGACATGCTGCTCTCTTGATTCATTTAGGGTGCCCATTTTCTTCTGGTCCCTATTGCTCTATCTAGTACCAGAAGTCTACAAGGATTTTCACATCAACACATCTTGTTATTAGGCTAGATTTGTGCTCCTATTCACTACTCGGATCTTTGGATAGAGGTTTTTGGCTGTGCTACAACCATTAAAGGAAGTGATGGCTCTATCTTTCCCTTTATACACCTTGTACTAACAGCAAATGAGTGTGAAGGTGCTGATACAAATATATTTGCTGGATTACCTGGGCTGAAATTGCTTGCCAAAAGACATACCACAATTAGAACTGAATTCACAATTTTACCTAATTTCAGTCCAATGATTTTACCTAATTTTAGTCCCAAGTCAGTTTTAGTTCCTAATATGATGACTTCAATAAAAGTCACTTGACAGTTGAATGTTTTTACTTCACCAGAATCATGTAGGACCCTTAAAAGATTGTCCCCCTCTGACAAATATTTCACTCAGTGTGATCATAGTACTAAAGAGCTACTAAAATGCCGTCCATACAGATTATTTAATTTTCATTTCCAACAGGACTGTAGCCCAGGCTCTCTGTCCAGCCTGCATTATCGTATGATTTGTTACCAATACCTTCAGTGCTGTCTTGGCACACGAAGTTATTGGAAAGATGTTGCAATGAGAGACGGGTAATTAAAAGATGCACAGATGCAAGAGCTGATAGAAAAATGTTGCCTGGGTAGTTGAGTAGCTGGTGCACTGTAGAGGATGACCAGAGGGCTACCTGATTGTTGGTTGACAGAGCAGCCCTCCTGGTCATCATACTCAGGTGCTAATTGTTTGGTAATAATAAAGCTAATGGCCTAACAAGGGGGGTGGACCATAAAAGGCAGGGCTTGAAGCACCAGAGGACCTTCAGTGCCTGAGCACCGGGGGAAGGAGTAGGACATACTCTGCGAGTTGGAGTTTGAGAAACTACTCAACCTACGATACCAGCAAAGAACATTGAGTGCTGGGAAGGGAGGCCGGCTCTGCGCTCTCTGTGCACCCAGCGCTCCGGGGCAGCTTGCTGCCAGCTTGGGAATACATCATCTAGCTTCGCCTGGATCCCCAACAGTGCACAAATAAAAGTGCATGTGACTATGTGCAGAGTGTCGGAAGGCCACACATATTTACATGGCAAAGCTGGCTCTCGTGAACAAAAAAGCACTGAGAATAGGTCATGTGGAGCTGGTGTCTCTGGTAGGAAACAAAAAACTTGGGTGTGGGTTGAGAAAACAATGAGCACTGCCAGTCCTATATCACTTTGGGGACAGCTGAGTGCAAACACTGAGCACAGGGAGGACTGCAGGCTTGGCTGGAACCTTGCCTTTATGTGACTTTTTTCTTTTCTTTTTTTTAATAAACAGATGAAATGCAAGCAAATACAGAAATGTGTAAATGTAATGCGTTACAAATATATTTCATGGCATCAACAGATCAAAAGAAAAAAGCATATAAATAATAATTTCTTTGCATTCCTATTCTAAAGGAGAACATACTGACCGTGGCAGCTCTTTAGAACCCATTTGCTGTGGTAAATAGCTAAAAATATTTTAAAGGACATTTTGAAAAATCTTATTTTACGAAGCACCTGTCTTCAGAGCCCAATGCAGAAAGGGAACTCCAGGGAGATGATGAACCCATCATCTGCACCATTCCGCACCAAGCGGCACCAAGCCCATGGAAACCATTTTGTACTCTGTGCCGTATCAGAAAGGGGGAGAGATAGCCCTGGGCTTGTGATATTTATGCTGTTGGTTGCTACAGAGAGGGAAATTATGAATTGCAGCTTCTCCTGGTGTGGGAGCCCCAGGACAGAGCCCGCCCGGGCCTGTGGTACCGGCGATGGCGGGAGGGGAGGGTGGGTCAGGTGACCCCCGCGGGCCAATCCCAGCGCCCGCCCGTGGTGCTCGGTGTGAAATGGCGGCCCAGAGCCTGGGCCGGTGGGGCTGGGTTTGCCTGTGTTCAGCTCTCTCTGTGCTGTGGGTGCTCTTGCTGGAGAAGAATGCTGTGTGCCTTCCCCTGCCTCTTCGAGTAGGACCAGTGCAGCCACTGAGGTTTTGCAAGCTGTTGTTGGCCCAGGTACCCCCATCTGCTGCTGACTCCAGTTTGGGCCTTTTCTGGTGTGGACACAGTTACCACCTGGGAGCTGTGGGCTCCATATTTGCATATTCATTTGTATATCTGAATATACTTACATTCCTGTATATAATTCACAATCTTTATTATTGTTTTTTGTCTCATTAAAACTGTTCTAGTTTTTTCTTCTACCCTCAAGATCTCTCTCCCTCATTCCCCTGGGAGGGTGATGAGGGGATAACTGGAAGCACCCGTTATTGGCCAAACCTGTGACAGATTAATTGGGGTCCAATGTGAGGCTTGAATCCAAGGCCCTGAGTCTCATGCCCTACTGGCTGAGCTAGCCAGGCCCAGTTAAACTGATTGGTTCATTTGGTTCATATGACCCATCCTCTCCTCCCCACAATGCAACTGCTCTTGCCATTGCTACAGGAACAGGCGGCAGCGGCTGGGGGTGTCCTGGGCCTTCTCAGGTTAGTACAGAAAATTTTTATCCTTGTGCTCTAAAATAAGAATACCGTCATCCTGTTTTTACAGAGGTAGGGACAGTAACACAAAGCAACATTTAATTTGCTGGGTGACAGAAGGAAACTGACAGACTGGAAGGAAATCCAGGCTCTCAGGATCTCCTCACATTGGCATACCTTTACTTCATGAAGGTCTTAAACATGCAAACAAAGTCAGGATTGAATTTATCATTTTCAGGGGGTGGCATAGGACTAGCCCTGGGTTACCTCAGTTGAAACAGTCTTCTAACAACGGTTCTTCTATACCACTGTGTATTTGAGCTATGTTTATTCTGTGTTTTCTTTGAAATCCATCTTTCCCTCCAGTTGTAAGGACTAGTCAATAGCTCCTTTGTGGAAACGTGGGCTATGGCTCAGGCTTTGGCACAAACTGTTGCCAAGACAATTAGCCAAAAAAGTTTTAACCAACAGAGATTTGCCTGTAGAAACATGGCTGCTTCCAGGCTAATTAACTTGCAGTAATGATTGAACTTGTGGATTATGTACAGAAGTACTTAGACTAGAAATTTTGGCCAACACTCAACTTTTAGCTGTTCAATACCAGTATTTATTACACACCACACCTCTTCAAGCTAGATTTCTTACTCAAAAGACTGTTTGCCAGAGACCAGTAGTCATGAACAGATGCTTGCATGACCTTGAATAGTGTGGTTTACCTGAGAAAATAGGATAGACCCATGAAAGTTATGGCTTCATAACACTGACCTGTGCTAGTTATTTTCAAAGGAGGGCAGAGGGTTCCTTTGTCAGCTCTAACATCTAAGAAAATCTTCACCCAATTTTTCAAATGTTCTGTCTGTATTGTGTGTTGCTGACTTCCTCCTTCACATCCTCCTAGAATCTGGTCTGCAAAATTCAGTCACTAAAAATAGGCTGTATTCCATCAGCTGTGATGGAGAGCAACCTTTGTGAGCCACCAAAAGGAAAGAATTTCCTTGTTCATTTAACATGTGCAATTCTTGATGAGAAAAACATTATTCATAAACAGGAATGGGAGACCCAGGACTCCATGTTTTTGTAGTAAATCAGGAATTTTCCATGAAGGTCTGAACTTTGTGTACACTGTGTTGTAAGGCTTAATTGGTGCTATGAGGGAACTGGAATTTCACTGTAGTAGTAAATTCTGTGATTTAGAATTAATTATTTGCTCCAAGGAATGTTCAGAAGTCAGAGTTTCTCAGAGATGAATATATTAGTCAACCAAATTTTTTTAAAACCCATTTTTAGCTCAATACAACATCTTAAGTATGTCAGGTTTTGGAAGAGATTTCACTTGTTTTTAGTTTGGTTTGTTGGTTGTTTTTTTGGAAGAAATTCCTATCAACATGGATACGTTCCCACCTAATGTTTCTATCTATTTGGATGAATCAACATTTCTGAAGGAAAACATATTATGCAAGATTTATTTCTAGAATGTTTCTGGGCTTGGAGCTTGTTTTGTTTCTTCCTTCATCTGTAAAGGATGAGCTAATGTAACCTGAGAGTGTGCTCTGAATAAATGGCAGCAAGTAGTTATGGTATCTCAGAGGAAGAAATGGGAAAGAATTAATTTCAGCAAGTCCTGTCCCTCTCCTGGTTCTGAGTGACACCATTTGCTGAAGTTATTTCCAGACACCTAGTCCACCATGTCATGGGATAAGTCAGTCATTCAATTGATCTCACAAGGCAAATCACATTATTAATCCCACACTTTAGGAAAGTGGCCACAATGTTTCTCTTCACCTCTGGTACAAAAATATTTAGCATATAAACCATGATATTATTGGAAAGTGATATGCATTTTTCAACAGATGTTTGCCAAATACCCACATTGAATTACTCAATTGACCTCTTCACTGTCAATAACCAAGCAATGTTTGGTAGTAATAGTGCTGCAGTTATTCAGTAGTAAAGCAATTCCATTTGTTACTGCTTTCACCAGAACACAAGACATGTGGCTGGCAAAGGCATCATCTGCCACTGAACCCAGCCTATGTTGTTATAGACAGCAATGCCATATAATTCCCTTAAGAAATTTGTCTTAAAACTGTTTACCCACTGATATTCTTGGAAGCCAGTTCTACAATCTTACTAACCCAGTGGGTAGGAAATATCTGCTAATTTACAATTTTAATTTATTCAAGGCAAGCTTATGTCAATGTATTAATGGTCCCAAATTATCACTTAATTTAAATATCTCCTTTAGCTCTTCTTTCTCCTTGGAGATTTATTTTCTCCTTGTGATGTATTTATAGGGATCAGTTCTATAATCTCCGAGATTGTCTTACGTTAGAGCAAAAAGAACAAACTCTTCTATCCATGAGTGATAAGATAAGCTCTCCATGCCTCCAGTCAGCCTATCAGTGTTCTCTGTAACTGCTTCTGTTTGATCTTACATTCCTTGAATGCAGGTTGCCAGGACAGTACACAATCTTCCAGACAAACAACCCTTATCATGCTGTTGATATTTCTCTGTCCATAATAGAAAAAGTTTGCCTTGTCATCAGCCAGGATTGCGTCTGAGGTTTTGATGTAGTTCAAAGTGTTGTCTACCGCATGAAATGTCTCTCATGAAATGTCATTTCCGGTTTCTGAGCTCATGGCCTATAGCCTGTTAGTAGCCTTCAAGGATGTGACCTTGTGGTTTGCACAATTAAGTTTCATCCCAGTCCTGCTAGCGTTTTCAAGGTCACCCAAGTCTTCCTGTCTGGTATTCTGATCATTCTCTATTAATGATGCTTTTCAATTTAATTAGAGCACTCCCAATTTTGTGTCATGATTCTTAATGAAAATAAGTAATCCTGGAGGAATTCCACTACTATGTTTCTAGAACAATAGTTCTCATTTTAAGACAATCTGTTGTTGTATTGCCTTTGGCAAGCAACTTGCTCACATCAATTAACTGAAGAATGTCCAATTTTTTCTGCATAAAGAATGCTTCCTAATAGAAATATCTCTTAGCTGATGACAATAGATTATGAGAACAAGATTCTTTTGACATTTAGGGCAAAGTTTGAAACACGTGACTCTCTGTCAAAGTACAACATAGAGGAATCTCAAAGTATTAGTGGGCTGGACTTGATGGTCAAGCAAATCAATATTTCTACATTTTGTGTCTGCTTAAGCAAAATTAAAAGAATTTGTAATTACAACCAAAATAAATGTCTGCAGCCTTTGCAATGCAAAACATCAGTCAAGATCAATATAAGTATCAGACAAAATAATGTTCTACTGTGCCTTGTTAGCCTGTCAAACTAGTCCATGAAAATAGTCTATGCGTAACTCTTATTCAGATACTTGGATGTAATCCATCAAACACCTCTCATCCATTAAATATAATTATATGCTTTGTTGGAATAACCAGATGTTTAGTGCAAAGCTGAGCAGATGTCTGCGCTTCATACCGGAAGGTCATAAACCTATTTACACCAGCAATAAACTACAAGTATTAAAATGATGAAGGAAGTGAGTAGTTCTCACTTCATTTTGGCAAATTGCCAGTAATTCATTCTCTTTGGATCAGCTTAAAAAAGGTACTAAGTTTGCTACAGGGTAAATTTGACATAGGAGTTCATAGAACTTGGCTGACTTTTTACAAGGAGTGTAATGATGACCACTTTGGGTCCCTTAAATAAACTTAATTTATCTTGCAGTGAGTTTGTTTTCAAAGATTGTGGACCAGATTTTGGACGGGGATAAATAAAAGGTTAGAATGGTTTCCTTTCACTCCAGGAATATCTTTGAGGTGAGGAATGCAGAATATTCCAGAACAGTCTTTTGATATGTAAGACTGGGTTTATGCAAACTTTTCCCTTTGCTTAGTGCACCTCCTCTTCCCCAAAATCTGAGATCCAGATTCAAGGCTCTCCAGTAATAGTCCGTTGAAGTATCTGAAATGTGTTTATTCTGAGACAAAAATAAGCAATAGCCTAGAATTTGTTGTCTTTCACCATAAATATATTGGGTTAGGCATCTTTTTCTGTGGAAAAGCAAGAAGAGATCCTCAAGAGATGCTAGTAGACACAAGGGAGCCCATACTTCTGCTGACTTCTGGAAGAAAAGTCTCAGGGAGGTAAATTGTGCTAGTATTTTGAACAAGGAACAAATAATGAGGCAGAAAAGGAAGTAATATGATGTAAGGAGTCATAAATAGCAGTGGAGGGAACAGATGCTCATTTAGTGGATATCTCTGCCTGCTTGAGGTTTATCTGTTTTTCAAAGTAGGGTTCCTCTAGGGTTAGTAAGGAATAGAAAGAAACTAAAAGATAGAATTACTCGGAAGTAGAGAAAGAAGGTAATATGACATCAGTTCTGTTCAAAGAACAGTTCTGCTCAAAGAATTAGATAGGAATCTGAAGGAAAAGATAGTAGTGGCTTGTGAAAAACTCTCACCAGGAATTGGGGAAGATTTAATTCCCTACAAGGTGCCAATAGTGTGGTTCAGGCCTTGGTTCAAGAAGAAAGAAATATTTAAAACAGTCAAAAAAAAAGTCTCACTTTCCTTTATTGATTATGGGAAATTGCTTTGAAGAATCACGTGACATTTCCTGATCTGATGAGCTTTGCAAGATTTCAGAAATCAATTTTTTTCTAATATTCATCCCTGCTCCTTTGAAGAAAAAATGCCTTTTTTTCTTGCACATAAACTATGATCAATTGCAGTTACAAACCCTGAAAATGTGGTTACAAATTGCACTGGACAACTAAGCTAAAATTGGGATGCAGAGCCTTTATATCATTTCTTCTCCATAGGACACATGCCATCTTCTCACAGAGCCTGAAGAGTAAATAGATCCTTTTTAAACATTATCATGGAGACAGCTTGTCATTACATGTTAGCCGACTCATTAAGATTTCTATATCAATGATCATCTAGGCTGATGGAGGGCCATTGAGCTGTTAAGATAATCTCATTCTAATGCCTGCAAATACAAATTCTGGTTTAAAAGTTTTCATGCGGTTTGCAGTTATTGAATCATATTTTTTACTTCTTCTGAATGCAATCATGAAATATTATTTGAGTCATGGCAAAACAGTTTGAGATTAAATTATTGAACAGCAACTGTTACATCTCTGTATTTGTTCTCAGCTGTTGACAATACTGTTTGAGCAGACTTGGGCTGAGCCTTTCATTGGGTGCTAGATTCCTAACCTCTTATTAGGTTTACATCTATTAGTTTACATTACTCAGAGCTGGGTAATGCTGATCTGAAAAGAAGGGCAGCCTGGTGACAAAGAAGTTGGGCTTATTTCTGATCTGTGACACAGATGGTCTGAGACATTAGATAAATCACGTCATTCTTTTGAATCTAGATTTATTAGAAAAAAGATGTGGCTATTACTACCCTACTTCCATTATGATTTTTCCACTTCATTTGTAGCCTCATGACAGTGGAAAGTAAAAGCAAGTTGACATAAGTGCTCAGTAATCGGGACTTGCCTTCACCATTCTTAAATCCTAAAACTTCATTTCCTGTTTTTCATTGCTACTGAATGTTTCAGGTTGACATTTTGCTGGTAGCCGAAGTTATGAGGAGCCGAATGCATTTTCACTTTTTAATAAAAGTTGAGGTCGTCTGGTAATGATATGATTCCTGCAAATGAGCTCTAAAAAAATTGTTGCAGATTGCAAATCCCATGATGAAAATCAGGACAGATGACTACTGTCGAAACATCTTGTGTTATTTATTGGTACTGTCTAGAACAAAGAGAACACTACTTGAAAAAAAATAAATATAATGTTCAAATCTCAGTATCCTATTTTATCTATCTGGACCAAAGATCATTCCTGATAGAAATTTATTGACACATGAACTGAAGTATGTGAAATATTGCTGAGGTTTATTTCTGCATTTTTAATCATACAAGGCAATCAATTAATAATCATGCTTCCCAGGGAACCTCTGCCAGAGGAATGGTATTAACTAAGGGGTTCAATTATCACTTCTGTTCAGTTTGAAATCATACGGCACCATGATAAATGGCTTCTACTGCTTGTAATACCAATACTTTGCACACATTTATTTTCTCTTGTTTACTTAATAATTAATATGCCACCCACAGTGACAATGTGTGCTTGTTTACAAAACCTTCAGTAATCAATAATTGTTGCCCACATGACAACAACAAAAAAACCCCCAAACATTGCCATGACAACCCTTTTCTAATGCTCTCACAATAAAGCCCTGCCTAGCGTTTGGCACTGATCTGCCAAAAGCCATGGAATATGAAGGCTGAGTAGCTGTGACAGTTTTTGGTCTGTATATAGAGAGTTATATTTAGAAAGTTGTTTCAAGATAGCCAAGCTGCTTTGATTAGGACGATTCAGTTGTGGTAACACAGGGTACCATTGGGCAATTCACCTGGGAAATAGGTTTTCAGAAGTAGTTTGGGTATCTCAGCACTAGTTCATACTGTGTACAACTCAGTTCCTTAAGAGGGGCACCAAAATTGTTGCTCACTTTTGCCAAAATAGGTGTACAGTACTCTGTAAAATACAAAAAAGGATGGGCAGGAATAGCAGTGAAAGTGTTTTCCACACACTGCTTAAAACCTAGACTGCTTCTGTGATCAAATAGTTAATTCTGTCTTCGATGGCTTATTTAATCTTCCTGTCTTCTTTTGTAAAGACTCAAAAGACCAGAGAATGAAATATTAATTTACTGAAATACTTATATATTAATATAGTCAGTGAAATCAGTCATTGAAAATACTAGGTTGCTGGTTACTAAATGAAAAAAATAACCTTTTCAGCCCCAAATGTCTGTCCTTTTACATGCAGTAAAGAATAAAGAATCAGTTTCACTGATGCACCACACATATGTAGAAATTAATAACATAGAGGAGAAGAGGGTTCTACACACTGAATGACTGTTCATAATTGCCCATCATATCCTCCTCTAGCTGGGTATCTGGCAGGCATTTGCACCAAAGAGGGTACTGGATTTACAAGGGCATGTAGATATAGGATGAGGGGAAACGGTTTCAAACTGCAAGAGAGTAGATTTGTATTGGATACTAGGAGGAAATTCTTTCCTGTGAGACACTGGCACGGGTTGCTCAGAGAAGTTGTGGCTGCCCCCTCCCTGGAAGTGTTCAAGGCCAGGTTGGATGGGGCTTTGAGCAACCTGGTGTGGTGGAAGGTGTCCCTGCCCATGGCAGGAGGATTGGATGTAGATGATCTTTAAGGTTCCTTCCAACCCAAACCATTCTGTGATTGTATGATTCTATGATTTCCAATATACCTGTCAGGTTTTGCTTTACTACATTATATGCATAACAGCCAGATGTAAAAGTTCAGATCTCCAAGCCACAAAGTTTGTCTTTGAAACTAGGTTTCATCTAGGCACGTTTCATCCAAATCCTACACAAATATTCATTGAAATTGCTGTCAAGTACAACAAGGTTAAGTCTTTGGGACTTCCTCAAGTCTTAATCCAGTACATACTCTGCTAGAGGTGGGGAAAAAAAGTATGTGATATCATCTTCCTATATACAACCGGGACATAAACTCAGTTTTATTAGAGGTCACTTTTGTGCCAGAGGTAGCCAGAGTAAATTTGATTGCTCCATAAAAATTCAGACTTTTTTGGCTGTATTTCAAGAAGAATCAGTCATCTTTTCTGAAGTGCCAAACAGGCACTGAACAGACTAGATAATATTTTATCTGTAGAACAGGTCATTTCATTCATCCAATTTGATTGCCAAAAAAATTGTTCTAACATTGGAGTAATTTGTTTTCTCTCTCTTTGCACCCCGCTCCAGAGTGATATTACTGACACCTGAAGGCAGATGTTATTTCGAATTTGTTATTCTTCCTTCTTTTTATCTTTTCCTCCCCTCTAACTAAGTAGTTTAATAAACAAACTAAGACCTATTCTTAATGATGTGAGTAGCTGGCAGCTCAGTTATCTGTGATGGTTCTGCTCACTGTTCCTGTGCTGTGTCCAGAGCTGCTGTGCTACCAGCTTGCTGCCTTTCCAAGAAATGTGAAACCAGCCTGGGGTCTGGAAACTTAAAACTAGGTTATGCTCCCTTCCTTCTGCCGTTAGTCATGCTAGCTTGTAGTAGTGCATACCCTGCAAATAACCCTCACAGTTCCAGTAGTACCAGGCATGTGCTAAGGCACTGTTGAGTATGAGCAAAAAAGACACACTGATCCAGTGGATGGCTCTGTAGAAACTGTGAATGGTTGCACAAGTAATTCAAGAGATGTCAGTAGGGTACGACTTGAAAGTAGCTGCTTATTGGTGACCTTAATTCCTTGTCTAATTGTTGGCTTCTGAATAGAAATCAGAATTGAGATTGTCCATATACAGACATAGTGGTGAGGACTGCTTTTGTAGCAGCTTTGGTTGAACTTCAGACATGGAATAATTGAAGCTTTACTGCCATCAAAGGAAGGGACCCTCCCGGTGACTGGGGCCATCTGCACAATTTGATATTGAGAACAGATGTCACTTCTCTGTGTAGACTGGAAGCTCTCTACATTTCTGCAGTTCAAACAATGATACTGGTTTGTAATAAATCTGCTGTCTGAAAAGCTGGTGAGCAGTGGAACTGGATTTCATTAACTTAATAATATTTAGAGGGTGATTTTGGACCCCCCCAAAAAGTTATATCTCATTGTGGGTCTACCAGAAACTTTTAGATTGAGATAGGGTTCTGTACCGTTTTTAGGTTATTGCTAACCTTGTTTGCTTCCTTGTCTGGTTTTGTAGTTTAAAAGCTTAGTTTTGGAAATGTTGGAACACTTTGAACCTCTCTCCTTCCTGTTTTTAAAATGCAACATGAATCCGAATCTTTAAATATTTTCTCCTAAACTTTATTTTCCTTCAGAAAAAGTTGCTCTTTATCTTAAAAAACTAAAATAATTACAGGAGAGAAAGGAAGTTTGAGCTAGTTTGGTAGAATGGAATTAAATAAAATGAGTGCCATCTGCTGGTTGAGTTCTAACCTGTAGATGCCCTAACCTACACACTTTGGCATCGCAGTGCTTGCCTTATATTAGAACTCATCTTTATTCAAGAAAGATAATAAAATGCTTCATCTCTCCACTGTTTCATGCTTCTGAATGAGCAAAAGACACTCTGTCGTGGTCTTAAATTATAAGTAAAGACACTTTATAATTAAGAAGATGCCATTAATCAAATCAACCAGCAGTAGCTCAGTGTTTTAATTATACACAAATATTGTATTTAGTATCTTCCTTTTGGTTGTTCATCAAGTCCATCCACTAGAGTGCTGTCTGTTTATTATTTATTAAATCCTCCTGAAGACTTGCTATATTTTTTATGAGCATAAGAAAGGTGCTTCAGAATTGATACCAACATTGCTTTTTTAACCATAAAGCAGAAAGTCGTATTTATATTTATAACTGGATTACATGTTCTGTGCTCTTAGCTGTATACACATTTGCCTGTAGCAATAATTTCCATTTATTATATATACTGACTTTTGATAATTCTACTTGTTCTTCCACACTTAGAATGCACCCACACTAAATGGGATTTCTAATGGATTATTCATCTTTCTCTTAGGTAACAAAGTTAACTTTCAAGAGTAGGGGAATAGGCAATAATAGACTTTAAAATGATCAAATCCACAAGTTGCATCTTTGGTTTTATAAGCTTAGATTCCTGAGTCACACGAGGTTGTCAAATCAATTCAAAATTAGCATGAATCAAGAACTCAACACTGGTTCAAAATAATCGATAGTTTTGTTTTACTTACTAAAAGCAGAATAGAGATCAAGAATTTCAGATTTCCAAAAGCTATCAGGGTTTCAAAGTTATCTTCTATTTTAATTACTGTAAACCTTTGATGTTTCTGAGCATGTACTTGTTGGGAAAATAGAATCCCAAACCCCAAAATATATTATTCCTGGCATCTGAGAAGTACAGGATTTACTCCTACTGAGAAGATGGAGATTTCAACCTGAATGTGCTCGGGTGGCAGCTCTAACTACTGCGCTGTTGAACACACTGAGGTTGGTCATGCAGGCTGTGCTTTGAATTAAAATTTGTGTTCTGGGAAACAACTGAAGTTCAGTTTAAAGCATCTAAATTGCATCCTAATTTTGGTTTCTAGCATTTCTTTTCTGTAGGATAGTTCAAACCCTTGAGACGTGCCCAGCCCTTAACAAATAGTAATCATAAGGTTATTGAGATCAAACCTGGACCTGCCACCTTGCGAAAATGGAAATCTTGGTGATATGTTTTATTTCTGATGTCGGAAGTCAGAGCTGTTCAGGATGCTCATCATGATGCTGGACACCTCACTGAGAGCTCAGTATGTGTCCTGGTCATGGAGAAGCAATTTGACAAATATCTGCAAGCATGAAAAATAGGTGGGCAGTTTAGTCAAAAAGCGAAAGGCTGGAGGTACCCGCTAGGAAAGAATGAAGTAAATATCTCTTTTTCCCCACAATGAACCTGCTTCATCTTCACTGATTACGCGTTTCTCATGTTCTCCAGTTCCCAGCTCCCCTTGTTGATTCATTCTTGTTGTGATGAGCCCTAAAATAAAACTGCAAAAGAAATGTAAACAGAATTATGATAGCTGGGTATAGGTAGAGAGAGAAAAAAAGTGATATTGACATTTATTCTTACAGATAATTTGAAGGACAAGGAACAATTAGGGTATCCTTCTTTATAGGCCTTCAAATATCTGACTTTTATTCTGAACTCTAACCAACTTTCTTCCACATTTAGTAAAGAGAAAGAGGAGACAGGAAACTCTGGGGAAACCTGTTGTCCCTGAAGGTACTTCTTTTTGGGAAGACTTCCTGTTTTCTTCTCAACAGCTGGGTCACAGATGCAGATGGTGTCCAGCAGCATTTTTCATAGTCATAAAGGATGCTGGGCTGGGGACTGTGTTTGGATTTGTGAAAGGAAAATTAGTGGAGTGGGACAAGACAAAATTGAGTTCCTCGGGTTCATGGGTGGCACATGTCACTGGCCTGAGTCTTTAGTATCCTTTAGGCTAACAACTGGTGACCCAGCTGAGCAGAAAGAGAGCAATTTGTTTGCAGCAATCTTGTGACTCCATGGACTGATTGACAGCTTTATTTACAAATTGTGCCATTTGGCCTTGGCCTTTTGACAACTCCTTTCACAAAGGGTAGCTCATGCCTGAAGGGAAGTAATTGAAATACTTCTTTTGATGGCAAGATAATGATTCAGGGGTTGTTTTTTTTGTATGCTTGAAGGGTACTGTTGAGCAGATCAATGCAAGTGGAGAGTTTAAATGCCATGGACATTGTGGGGAGTCGCAGCAGCAGTGTCAGAAAGCCCAAGTTTGGACACAGATGTAATGAATTGGACTTATGTAAACTGAAATCTATAATGGAAACATTTTTTTAATGAAGTACCATGCCATTTTCCTCTTCACTTGACCTCATCACTATCAACAGTACCTTATACTGTCTTAGTGGTGGTTGCATAGACACATTGATTTAATTTCAGCTACTTTTAGCTTTACTAAAATCAAGCATTTAATTTAAGCCAACTTCTGTAGTCAGAGGGAATGGATATTCCACTCCAAAAGATCCCTCCCAACTACCTTTGGACAGGAAAAATGATTGCATGTGTCCGTTTCATTCAGGAGATAGTGCCTCTGCCCTATTTCCAACAGCCATCCAGAGCACTTGACAGTCACAATCTCCACTGTGAATTCTCTTCTATTTATCCTGCCAGAGGCAGTCTGGACCTGCCCTGGTCTGTGCAGACTGTTTTATCTCTTTGCTCTCTCCTTCTGGATGGTAGTACAAAGACAAAGCAACATGGACTAATTTGCACAGCTATCGCTGAGACCTCAGATTCTAATGAATTACTTCTGTCTCCAGAGTCTGCCAGTCTCTTACCTTTGCGAGATTTATTTGCAGTGGAAATACAAAGTTCCATGGAGGGCTCAGTTTTACAGGGTATTTTGTTGCGTGTTTTGTTTTGTCTTGGTTTTTTTTAAATTTAAAAACCACTTGTAGCTGACATAATAGGAATACCATTATTTACAATCCTGTCACTCTCTAGGTCTTTTCTTAGCTCGTTGCTTATGCTGATAGCTACTAGTGATAGAAGAAAAAAAATACATATGAAAACCAATATGAATCCCTTCACTTAGAACGTACTTGATCTGAGTTTTCTGAAAAAATATAGGCAATGCCTCCAGTACAATGTGACATGCTGTGTGGCAAATACATCTTAAAAAAAAAAAGTGTGGTCACAGCTTTTCAAAAAGCCTCATCTTCAATTCAAAATGAGTTTGTGTGCTTTTGAATGACTGATCTGGAGTGTCTATGGTGTTATCTTTGGGCAAAAAAACTCTGTAATTTAACATAGACCTAGTTTCAAAGACTAGCACTCACTAAGAGTGTGGGACTTGAAAATCTGTGTGGAGTAGTTGACATTGTATAGTGGAGTTTAATGAAGAGTCATATAAGGTAGCAGACACCCAGTTGGCTCAAGATCTACAGAAAGAGAAACTCAGAACATAGTACCCTATTGAAACAGCTGTCAGGACTGGGTTCACGTTTTTCTTCAATTCTGTACCATGGCTTCTGGTCACATCAGTCTGGTTAAACAGGAGTTTGAAAGTGTTTGTGCTACACTCATTTGCCTTCTACTAAAGGGAACAGAAATGATCCTGTACTCTTTTAGGGCTGGTCACACATGTACATAGGCCAGGGAAGTCAGTTCTGAAGTTAGCTTCAATTCTCCAAATAAAACTAGCAAAAGTATAAAATCCTGAAATCTCTGTAGCAACATGCATCTTAATGCATAAGAACTTGCAGTAGACAGTAACTTGATCAAGTTTCTTTAGAATTCTAGAAATCTTAACATAGCAATGTATTTAATTTCATTTCCATTGTCTCTCTGTAAATCTAGACTTTCTCTGTGTGGTACATCTAAGAGTTTCTGTAAATTATTTCAAATCTCTAGATTATATGGGAGACACAGTCTTTGTGCATTTCCAGCACACAATTAAAGCCAGTTTTGAATCTGAGAAAATTCTGTGTCTGCTGCTCATGGGGAAGGGGGGGTAAGCTGTCATTTCTAGGTGTCTGTGTGAATACCAAATAGAAAATTTGTCTGCTGTGAATATTCAGAAGCATGAACGTATAGTTTATCAGTTTCATGAATGGCTTTTCACCAGTTTTTGTAAAGTGATTTATAATGAGAACTCTTATTAAATACTAGTTTCGTATTCGAGGGTGATTCTTCTTCCAAAGCAGGGTGTAATATGGCTGTTCTCCTTGTGAGAACCACACATGATATGTGAAAGCTATATTTAATGGTGACACTAATCCAAATCTGGGAAGGTTAGCACTCCTGATTCTTAGACTCTTCACCTGAGGGATAGATTATGTCATCTTCATTGAGAAAAATAGTGTTCATGAATAATGACTGTGAATAGGGTCATCTCGCCTAACTTTAACCCTGTACGAACAAGACATCCAGTCTAGAGGTTCTCTGCTCTGTCAAAGAATAGAGAGAGGTAAATCTAAAGGGTGATCCAATGCACTTGTGTGGTGTCCCAATTGTTTTAGGCTCAGATGGCCTAAAGACAGTGCTGTTATGGTTTAGACTATGCGGAGCCTAGACAATCAACTGAGACAATGAATCTGGCTGTTCAGCAACAAAAAATGGAAGCTGAATTGAGCTATAATTATGACTTTGGAGGTGGATAAAATAGTACAAGAAATAAGTGGAAGAAATAAAATTAAACCAAACAGATATTTTACCTGTCCTTTTAAGATCTCTATTTAGTGATATCCTCAGTCTGTTTTGTTCTGTTCTATAATTATCCTTTTCACTGAGTCAAAATCTATTATCCTGCTGTGCAACATCTCTCGTTCCAAATCAGCACCTGCCAAATAGAAAACTATCCTCACTTTCATTGTCTTTAATTTTCATGTCTGAGGATTCCTGAATGTACTGTGGAGTTTGTTAAAGCTAGAACTGAGGTTTGGCTGCCGCCCTTATATCATTCAATCATCCTTTTCTTTTACAAGTGCTTATGAAATATTTCCTGGTTAGAAACCTGACTTCTTTACTGGATCAGAATCACTGATAGAAAGCAACTGTCAGTGTTATGATCTAAGGGCTTAACTTGGAAGTATGAAATCGTCTGCTAGGGGAAGGCTAGAACAGTGAATAGTAGATTAAATAAATAATGATCTCAGTAAATCTAGATTAAGTTTTTTTTTGCTTCTGCTGCCATTTTAAAATTCAGCTCTTTTGACTCAATACTTGCTAAGTTAAGGCAATCTCCCTCTACTTGGTGCTAGGTGCATGTCTCCTTGGACAAGTATGCTGTTTTAATAGGTCTGCAGCATGAAGAATAAATCCCAGAAGAAACATAGTTGAGTATAAAACATGTAACAAATGTCTATCTGGAGAAAAACATTTTCTTGAAGAAAGGCAAAGATGTGGAGGAGAGGGTTGCATTTTTTTGGTAGCAAAGTCAACTTGGCTTATCTTGAGCACATGGTCAAATTTTCTAAATAAAAACAGAAAAAGGATCAGTAAAACCTTACTAGTACTTACAATCCTTTTTTCTAAACTACAGGCTCATCAGTATGTCCCACCACGCTTCTCCAAAACACCACATTTGATTGTCTTTACAGAGATAAATCAAGAAGTGTCCATACATTCATTGTGAATAGAAAGAGACAAATTCTAAACAAGTCAGACCAGTGTAATATGGTGAGCTGAGCTGATGCTAAGTGTAATTCCTGCAGGGTTTTGATTTTGTTTTCAGAGGATCTTATTTACAGAAGTGTATCAGTGACACACTTCCAGACACGAGGCAATTGGTCATAGAATAATTTTGATTGGAAAAAACCTTTACAATCATGAAGTCCAACTGTTAACCTAGCACTGCTGAGTCCAGCACTAAACCACATCCCTGAGCACCACATCTACACATTCTTTAAATACCTTCAGGGATGGTGACTCCACCACTGCCCTGGGCAGCCTGTTCCAATGCCTGACAATCCTTTCAGTGAATAAATTTTTCCAAATATCCAATCTAAACCTCCCTGACACATCTTGAGGCCATGTCCTCTTGTCCTATTGCTTGTTACTTGGGAGAAGAGACCAACACTCACCAAATGATAGATGACAATAAAAGAACTGTTACAAGTCATTAAGTATTTCATGCTAGCAGTTTGCTCTTTTGAAGTATAATGCAATAGCAATTAAGAAAATGTCCAAATAAAAATGCCTGTATTTTATGCATATTTCTATATGACTATAGGTATGTACATGCATGTGTACCTGTAGAGACTTCTTTTTTCATTGGGAGCATGTCTACATCAATGAAGCCATGTCAGAGCTCACTGAGCTTATTTAAGGATTGGAAGAAGTACAGCTGAATCAGTGCAGTGCTATGCTTGTCCTAATTGTACCTGCTGAGAAGAATTACCACCAGTGCAAGTTAATTAGTCCTATAATAAGTTATTATCCCTGTATGGCATACTGCTATGGTGTTTGGCTATGACAAGGTCACCCAGAGCTAGGTCATGTTCTTCTTACATGAATTGCAGTGAGCCATGGAGATGCATCTCAGGTAATTAGTGACTGTGAAATGATGCCTCCTCAGTGAATGTCAGGGTGAATGGTATCCTGAACTGTCCTGCCACTGTGTTCATGCCTCAGAAAGTAACTATTCTCAGGGGATAAGAATAGTCCATGCTTTATCATACACTGTCCCTTACAGTAAAAGTGATATTTAGTGACACTTGTGGAGTTTATTTTATGCCCATCTAGAAAAAATTATTGAGATTTGTATAAAGTACATGGACTACCTCACTGGCATTTTTGTATTAAAATTTTGGGGGTTTAAGGTATTTCCTCCCAAAAACATCCTACATGTTGGATGCTTTTTGAAGAAACTTAGCATAGCACTCACCTAATATTTCTAATAATTTTTTTTTTGTGGAAAACTAAGAATCAGAATCATTTATTAAGGAAGAGACTGCTGGAGGTAGTCTGACAAAATCTCCAGCAACCCTGCTCAATCTGGACCAAATATGCTGTTTAAGGACTATGAGAGTGATAACTCAGTCAAATAATATGTATTTTTAAAACAGTTCTCAAAGCCACAAATATTCTGCTTTTAGATCTGTAACTCACTAAGGTCAAGAGAGATTCTTTCTGCAAAAGGGCTTAATATCATAAAATCAGAAATATTATAACTTAATCTTGCATCTATAGTTCATTAACATCTCTTAGAAATGACATACCAATATTGTACATATTTGTTTCCACCAACATTCTGAGCTGCATTTCTTAGAAAAAAAAAATCTAAGGAGGGAATTGTTATTTATAGAAGTTCAGTAAGGTAGAACCAGGACTTCAAGGTATCATGTATCTCAATTTTGTGAGTTAGATTATTAGTGTTCTTCCTCACCAATTCCAATACAATTGATAGAAACCCATCAATCCATTGCAGACTATAACCTAAGTAGCATATCTTATCCCTGTTTTTTTCGACACTAAACTGGAATAGAATTGGTGTGAAATCAATAGAACCTCATCAGTTTGCATCAGCAAAGTATCTGGTACATCAATTTTAGGATACTTTGTAACCTTTCACACTCATGGTACTATACTCCCTTTGA
Organism: Aegotheles bennettii; assembly: GCA_013398125.1. Classification (NCBI taxonomy): domain Eukaryota; kingdom Metazoa; phylum Chordata; class Aves; order Caprimulgiformes; family Aegothelidae; genus Aegotheles; species Aegotheles bennettii. The sequence continues at coordinate 270,506 of VZRW01000270.1, forward strand.
ACTCAAAGAGGATTTCGTCTTCATGAGGGTATGAATCAGGCTGTGTGTTTCAGATTTATGTGAGCTGGAAGTGATTGAAACTTTTGGAGAATGAGGATTAAAAACTTGGAGTTTGCTAATGAGGTTCATTGTCCTTACTCTGTGAGCTGGCGGGTGTTGATGGATCACCACATATCTTCTACTTTTTGGTATCTTTTCTTGTTAGAAAGATGGGTAGCAAGCTCCAGAAAGGAGAGGAGGAAAGAAATGATTCCTTCTTGGATCTGAGCATTAAGACTTTCCACTAGAGATACCTTCAAAAGCATTCTGACATTACAACAGACCACAACAAACTTCCAGGTACTACATGAGATTCACATCAAATCTCCCAGAAACAAAAGTAGGAATAATATTGCTGAAGAAAGGAAAGCAAAGAATTTATACAAAACAGAGTAAGAAACTATTAAATAAAGAGAAGAAGAGAAGCAAGGGAGAAGAAAAGTTCATCAAGACTGAGCATTAGACAGCAGTCTTAATTACTTCTCTGAAACAGTTCCTGTACTGAACTCATGGGAGTCCACAGAGCACATATCTGTTTATATCCCAGAACATTGCATGCAACAAAATGATCTGGTAATCTTAGAGGGATAGAGCTAGCGAATATACATCCTTTCATCCTCAAAGTGCTTTAAAATATTTCCGATGTTATATGAGGTGAAAGATACTGGTAGCTAGGGAACATTTTTTGAGAAGTTGAGTGTCTTGACCAGTGTGACAGTTTGAACTAGCAGTCTTCTGCCCAGTGATCTTCATTCTTGGAGAAACAGCTGAAACCAACCCAAAACAAACCATACTATGTTCTGGTACTCCAGTGGTGGTAATATCAAAATGTCTTAGTGATACAGAGAATGAAACACATCAGGTCATAAAGACATGGCCTGCTCCTAAACTTGATTTGCACAGCTAAAGTACTGGTCACCTGAAGCAGGCACCAGGATTTCTGTCGATGTCTATTTGGCTGTGATTTGGCTACTCCAGCACACCAGGCAAAATGACCGATGACTAAAATGCAGAGGGCTCTGATTAACCTGGTGTACTGCTGCAGTGACCACAGTGTATTCCCAGAGGCTTTCAGCTCCCTGCAATTTCAAATCAAACAATCCAATTTCATTGTCATTTTCAAACAGAAGGGCAATACCATGCAGCAGCTTCCAGACTTCCAGGTGATAAGTTCAAGGTTCTTTGGTACCACCAAAAAAAAAACCCACAAAAAAAAGAAAAAGAGAAAAAAACATTGGGGCAAGGAAAACAAAAAACTGATGACAAAAAATGAGTATGAGTTATCCTAATGCCTTTCCTGAATTTTCAACTTCAAAGTGGAAATATCCTAAGATAATGTGTGAGGTGGAGTTTTACAGTTCACTGATGTTTTTGCAATGATCTGAAATTTGGGGAGTTGCAAAAATATTAATGCTTAGCTCACAATCAGTCTCCATCACACATATGCTACTTTCTGCCACAGAGAAAAACAATATTGATGATTATGATTATTTCTCATTATGATGTCATCCCATTCTGAATGGAAGCAAGATATATAAGATTTATAACATTATTTAAGTCACTTATTTAAAGTCCATGAAGTCTCCATCATCATAAATTTGTATATGTTCTTCTTTGTTTCTTTAATTTTCTTCTCTTTGATTCAACTCCTCAGTGCCATAGGAAATTTAGGGAATTAATCTTTGTTAACAAATGAGGCTGTGTGAAAAATATTTGTTGTCTCTCATTTCAAACAGTTCTCTTGAGTCATAAATGAGTATAAAGGAAGCATAACAAGCAATTTGCTGCGTAGTAGATGATATTAATGACCTGCCACACTCATGCCTCCTTGTTTGATCTGTGGCTATTTTTAAGTGACAGATTGCAACAGAGAATATTTGGTATCAGTTGTGTCCTATTCTCTACTCTTTGTTAATAAGAAATGAGGAAAATAGCTTTATTAGGTGTCAATACTAGACGCTACCAGTGTACGTCTCACAGGCACAGTAGTGAATGCTTAGAGAAAGAACATAAACTGGGAAACCACAGTGTTTTCCTATTAACCTGGAGAATCCCTTTTTGCTGATAGCGGTAGATGTTCAATCTGTTGATTACGAACACTCCATTCATCATATTTAACTCTGTCATCACTCTGTGAATTCCCTCTGAAACAGCATGACAGTCTTCTGTAATCATTCAAGAGTCCTAACATATGAAGGCCTTCAAATCCTTGTCATCGAGATTGATCCATAGCTGGCAAAGTTGATCAAAACCCTTTTACACCAGTTGATGGAAACACTTTAACACCTAGTGTGTTTGCCAGAATAATGATAAGTTCTGAGAGGCCTGAAGGCATCGAAGGCCAGGCTGAAAGGCTGAGTGACAGTGGCTGGAGCCGCTGCAACAGTGCCCAAGGATGCAGCTTGATGTTTGGGCTCTCATGCCAAGCCCATGAGAGCTAGGTGCCTTGGGAGAGCAGGCCATACTGCCAATACATAGGCTGGTGGGATTTGCTGGGCTTGCAGTGAGTGTCTGGATTGCATCTCTCTGCCCTCTTTGGGGAGTGTCCAGGCTTGAAGCAGACACTTCCTCATTCCACTCCTTTGCAAGATGGAGAGACACCAAATTTATTCATCTAGTTTATTGTAATGTTGCATATAGAAAGCTTGGATCCTACTTCCAGATGGGCATAGTTATTTTCCACATTTCCTACACTGGTCTTCAAGATCTAGGTGCCCATACAACAACCAAGGTGTTTCAGACCTTGACATGGGAAAGCAATTATCAGACCTTTAGGTATTCTCAGTGATTTCCTGTTCTCCTGGATAAATTCCTTTGAGCAAGTTCACTTCATGAAAAAAAAGCTGCCTGCCACCACACAAAAAGAATTTTTGAAATTCTATGGATTTCAGACTGGTTCCTTAAAATACCTCTCCTGATAGACCTTTTTTGTGCCTTGAACTCTCTTCTGCTTGATAGCTTCAACAAGAGCTTTTAAGCTGGTGATAGGTAAATAAAAATGCAGTGTAGTGTTGAGTGTCATGAGAACTGAAACTCTTAATATTGGCAGCAATAGGAAGGGGTTGCTTAGGAAAGTCCATTTGCAGCCCACCCATGCTGCATACAGAGGTAATAGAAACATAGTAGTCAATCTCTGTAGCTGTTTCTGAACAGTTGTGGGGATTTTTTTCCTTTTTTCCCCACAGGTTAATCTTTCTAATCTGTTCTGTTGAGATGTTTAATGTGATATGTTCACCATCATGAGTATCATGGGGCTGTTAAGGAGAGCAGCAGAGACAACTTGAGATTTTGCCCGAGTGGATGTAATTCCATTACAGTCACTACAGTAGCAATCCAGCTATTTGTTTCATAATTGCTTAACATCTTGCAATATCCAACTTCTACCAAAAAACCTCAGATCAAGGTACTGTTAGGCAAAAATAATCTATCTAAAAGTAGAAATGATCCTATTTTTTACACTTGACAGAACAAACCAAAGAACAGTAGGGATTTTGGTAAAATGTGAATCTGGGCTTTGAATTTTTAAGTACATTGCTGATAATAAGCGATATATCTTCTGTCACTGATTTGTATATGTGAAAATCACTTGGTAATTTCTTTTTCATCATTCTCCAATGCAGCATCAGTAAATGTGAATGTACTGCATGTATTGCAATGCATTGAAACAACCAGAAAATTCAAAGGTCTATTTCTGTTACTGTGTTCACCGTTCTTGTTCACCGTTCTTGTTCACCGTTCTTGTTCACCGTTCTTGTTTCTGCTATATAAGAACCAATAGCTAATTTGAAGGTGGCTAATTGGGCATTTTGGAGAACAAGCTGATGTACACTTAAAGTCTCAGAAGTCTGGGTTCTTCCATTTTTCTAAGGGAATGGGGCTTCTGTTCCCCTTTGTGTGTCAACCAGCAGGAATAAATAATTGGTACCATCATTTCATAGAGACTCCATGATTATGGAAACTCCTGACCTAAATTCAGAATAGGCAATTCATTTAGCATGCCAATACTAATAATTCAATAAATGCACCACTAATAAACTACAAGACTGTCAATTTATCAGGTTAATAGAATTTAATAAACCCTTACAAAAGAAAGAGGGAATCTGCAGAAGGACAGCCCTTCAAGGCTGAGCACTAACTGGAAAGCTCCAGCACTTGCAGGCTGTCACCTTACACTGTTACCTCACCACCCTGTCTCACCATCCACTGCAGAAATGTGACATGATGCTGTTGTGGACACACTCCACTGTGCTGATCCCACATTCACCTCCTAGCTGTATCAAGATTTGACACTACTCTTCGTAGTGGCAAGACCCCGAGCTCTCTAGAGTGGTGAGTTATTGTTGAAAGACCACAGGAAAAAGAAGATATTTAACTGGTGAAAAATGGAACAATACAGCCAAGGTATTTCTTCATTTTACATCAGAATTCATCCCGTGTATTTTTGGTTGATATCACCATAAGTTATAAACTTAATGTTGATAACTGACATAGCTACCACAAAAAAAAGGTACATAAATGAGATTAGGAGCTGAAGAAGGGTCATATCCATATGGACGCTGTAATCTGTAACATGAAAAGTTTTACGTTCTGCTGTAGGCTGTTGGATATTTTGATTTTAAGCTATATTAGTTGAAAAATTATTTCCTCTCTTTGGAGAGCAGATTTATGAAAAAAAGCCTATGTAGCACACATATGCAGCAAATAAAAACACATCCTTAATCATTATGAATGCATCTACAGGGCTCTGACTAAGAGACATCTGCACAAAATTGCCTAGATTCTTTCAGCTGAGCAATAGGCACAAAGCAGGGGATTCATCTATGGAGTATATTAAGCTAGAGTATTATATATGGAAGGGTCTTACAGTTCAGCTAATGTTACACTTGAGGCTGTTCTGCAAAATATGCCAGCACAATTAATGTCAACACCAGAAAACCAGTCACTGTAAATACCCTTGGAGGGATTTCTTATGTCTTTTAGTAGAAATTCCATATAAGAAGTAAAGTTTCCAAACGTATCCCTGAAAATCAGAGATTAATTCAATAACCTACAAACCAGCAGGCAAATTCCATCTCCCTTTAAAGGCAAGTGTTATCTGCTTTGACAAGAGTGGGCTAGAGGGAAATGAATAAATGGATGTCTCTTTTTCCTGGAACAGACTCTTTATTAAGCACTCGGACCACCCTTTATGCTTGTGTTGTGTTTGACCATTGCTAGCTGGCCCATGCTATAAGCAACAAGGCAAGTCCATTTTACACCACAGAATTTCATCTGTCCCCTCCAGGCTTCATGTCATCCTTGTAAACCTACTGACTCCAGTGCCTTGCTAATACTTCAGCCTGTGCAGGACTGCATCTGTGCTGCTTTACATAGATTTATTCTCATGATTAATGAATTAACTCTTGTACAGTAGTATTTAGAGGACTAGGTGAAGACAGAGGCTTTTACATAGCATGTGTTATGACAGAAAAGCACCAGAAGGCGTGTTTACTGCTTTGAAAGGTGATTGGTAAGGAGAGCAGCAGGAGCAGAGACTTAACCTTAGACAGCAAATGAAAGGCAGAACCAAGGACAAGGTTTAGTTCATTGAAGCTCTGCTCGTTGGGCCCTGCTGTCCTGCATAAAACCAAATAGCATGACTTGCTGTAGATATAGCACTATTTTCTCCTTTTATGAATCACATTGTGAAAATCTCATTTTCTGCAAAGAAATCTGTATGCAAAGCCTCCAGAAGGCTTCTCAGACTTCTATAAATGACGTTGCATCTAAATAATTGGTAAATAACAGTCAGATTTGAGTCTTTTTTTTTTAGGCACTGATACCAAAGGGCTTCTGTCATCAATAGTGTCCCTTCCAGCCACGTAAAAGAAGAGTAGACAAGTAATTTCTTTTTGGCTTATCAGGTTGCATTGAATTTTACAACAAGCTGATTCCCTACATGCCCCAGAGTGTATTGTGTTTCTCAGTAGCATTTTTTCCTGCAGCTCTGTTAAAAAACTGATTGTCCTCAAGCTGGTGTGCTACTATTGGAGCTTGCTTGTTTGTATTATGACAACCTTTACCTTTTCATTTACTTTATAGTCCCACTTAAATAAGTTAGTAAGTGCTATTCTAGAAACACTTGTCCCAGCCCCACACTAGATGCTTAAGGAAGGTTATCTGCTGTGGGAAGGCAAACAAAGGAACCTGATCTAAACCCATTAAAGTCGTAAAAAATACTTCTTTTTCCCTGTCTCTTTATTTTCACTATCCAAGACTGTTTCAAGTAGCTGTAATCTAACCAACTTTTCATTACCATGTAATAACTGCAAGACAATGGTGATTCCAACCCGCCGCCCAAAACAACTCAGTCTGGAAACAGAGAGTACCTCTGCACTTTCTTTCATTGTTTGCTCCTGCCAGCCCCATTTCAGTGCAAGATAGGAGCAATTGATTGAATTCTAAGAAACTAAAGGAGATCTAAAATGATGGTAAAAATTATCTTTGCTCTTGGTTCATGAAAAAGGCAGTTGAGAACTCAGCAGATTTTGGATTGCCATTAATTGCTAAAATATAGATGAAAAGTGATTTTTGTGGTACTTTAAAAAAAAAAATCACAGTTCAGATAAGGTGAATTATCTTCTAGAGCTTTCCTTCCACAATATAAGTCTCTGCTAGAAACTTAGAGAACGGCCTTAGATGGAATTAAGAGGTAAAATACATCTAAAGCATGCAGTAAGCTATGCTGAAGGTACGCATCTTTTAATTGTCTTATGAAGCATTTTCATTTTTCATGGCTTTAAAAATAATTTAGGAACTATCTTTGTCTATAATTGGTAATTAAGTGCTTCTTTAATGCTTAAGTCTCTAAAGCAATGTGTCTTCTGACCTCTGACAGCAACTCGGAAGATTTAATCTCTGAAAGAATATCTTCAAGTGTGTGCTATCTACTTTACAAGGGTCAGCTTGAGTAGTAATTTTCTAAAAAGCAACTTTCATTTTAAAGCAACATTGAGAGATTAGGAAATTATCTGCTCTAATGAAAAAAGAAAAGAAATGTAGAAAACTGTGAGTGATCTTTTTTTAATTCTTATCTTTTGAGATAGATAATTCAGAAGATATCTACACTTTGACAGAATCAGCAACATTTCCCTTTTCACTGAGGAATCACTTCAGCTCCTATATAGCAGGAGGTTGTGAGGAGCAGAGCTGGCAAGGGCCTGACAGGTTCACTTTGTGACAAACTTTCAAATTTGTTCTTACTCTGCCATGGAACAGAAACAAACTTTGTTTGTTTTGTTGTTTTATGACATTATGTCAAAAAATTCAAGTCTGAATCAAATAGATGTTTCAGCCTGCATCACCCTGCCACTTGTCTTGCTCACCTATAATATAACATCCTCCTGTGCAAAGCTGCCATCAGTGGATGTGGCTTGGCAGAAGTCAATACTGCAGAGAGGTGCAGGGATTCCTGGGATCAGCTCTAAAATCAATGCTTTTAAAATCTTGTACCTGGGTATAGAATAGTATAATATAGTGGAGTATAGTATAGTGCTATTGTATGGAAAAGTTGATCAACTGAAGAATTGATTAAATTGAAGAATTGATTCTGTTTAATAATAGAAGGCTCTGCTTGGCTATTTTGAAAGTGGATGATCAGAGGCAGTGGTAACACCATAGTAGGTCACACTGGACTGGAAATATGATTTTTAGTTTAACATTTCTTCAGACAGCTTCACAACCTTCAGAAACTAAAAAGAGAAAACAGAGAGAACTTTTTTTCAGTTTAAGAAAGTACCAAAATTCCCCCCCAACTCAATAATAACAATGACATGAAATGTATTCTCCCTGTTCCTGGGATTTTACAATCTTTTACTCCTTGTGTTTCTTCTGCGGCTGTTTTTTATCATTTAGATAAAACATGGTTGTGTCTAATTTACAAAGTGCCATTGAACTATAAGTAAGCGAATGCTTTATTACTCAGTGGAAAACCTACTGAAAAGAAATGAAAATGTGGTAGATGAAAAACTTCTCTTTCTGCCATTGAAGTGAATATTAAGACTAAACACCTGCTTAGCATGTGATTCCACAGTGTTATTATCTTGGCAGTAGATTAAGTATGTGAAACAACATTTGTCTATTTGGGGTTTATGCAACAGATATTTTACTTTACTTGTGAGCCACATCATGTTTATCCTTGTAATTGAGTGGTTGTTCTAGGTGATGTCTTTGCAGCCCATGCACTGCTCATGATCAGTGAATGATGTAGCATTTTATCTGGCCCTTCATGAGGTAATGATAAAGGTAATTGGCACTCCAGACTTCCAGGCAGTTAAGAAGCAAGTGTGGGTGATGGAAAACAGCTATTTGCTGAGTCATATCTTGCCATCCAGCTCCCAAAAGGACTTCTGTAAATTTTAACTGACAAACTTAAATATTTCAAATTAACATATTTTTGTCTTTAAAAACAAAGTATCCTCTTTTCTCTGATTTTTCTTTTTGCTTATTTTGCCAGACATATAATTTGTTGCTACAGTCCTCCCAGCTGTAAATCAAAATAGCTCACTCTACTTCAGCAAGGCTCTATTGATTTATACTCCCAGTGGACCTGCTACAAGATCTTTGTTTTTCGTTTACCTTTGTAATTTCTAAAATTCAAAAAAAGCACCTAGAGAGGGTAGCTGAGACTCCAATACATTCCGTCATGGACACTTGGCCATGTAGGATTAATACCATGAAAGGAAACTGCTTGTCATGTTTTCCATAACAGCTGTAATGGAATTGTTCATATTCTTTTTCAGTTCATCAAGACAAATACCACTGCTGATCAATATAGTAGGCATCACAACTCTGATATTTCTGTGAATCTTATATTCACTTAAATTCCAATTATACGCTTATTCAGCATTAGGACACAGTGGGATGGAAGCAGATTTTCATTTGACTACATTAGAGACAATCTTAAATCTCATGTTAGTTTGGATTGTTTCCTGAGCAATTCTTTTATTTGATTTTACATATTTAGCCCCCCGAGGAAAAAAATATTTAAACCAGTTTGAATAGTTTAAAGTGTAATTTATTAATATAAGCCCCTCAACAGCAGTGTGGAACACTATTAGGAATGGTAAGCACTGAAGGAAAATACTTCAGCTTTTAGGATTTTTTTTCCTGAGTCTTTATATTAAAGAATTGACATCAGCTGCAGAACAAGACCAAGGTGAAAGAAAAAATAAAAAAGGTTTTTAAGCCATTGTATGGGCTCTGCCTTCTTGTTCCTTTCATCCCTGAAACAGATGGAGATGAGTAAAGAATAAAGCTGTTCTGAAGGAGCATATGAACCAGTTAGATATGCATGCATATTTATTTTAAGAATACAGATACATTCATAGTCCTCAGCCAAAACTGCAGATAATTAGGGTTGGCATGAAGGACGGTTAAAAAAACCCTTAAACATAATTTTGAATTGTGAAAATATTTATTTTTTTTATTACAAGGCTTTTTTTGTTTCATATTAACTGAATTTTTTATGGAAATTACCAAAATAATTATTTTTTGTTTTCAAAGCAGATATATTTATTTACAACTGTTTCAAATACTGTTTCTGAAATATAACAATATTTCAGTAAAACTGAAATTTACCACAAGAATGCATTTATTAGTGCAAAATTGTGAGGATTAATGGGAAATGCAAAATGAACCATTTTAAAAAGTTCCACACATTCTCCTTCTGATATTTTCTAAGTAGAATGTTTAAATTCAATATTCTGAAATTACTTTGTATCTTAAAAATATATACTTTTGTGTGTGTGTGTTACATCACGTATTTGGTGCCAGACAGTAGTTTAATTATTCCCTTTCCTGGAACTTGGGAAGTAGCATTTCAGCTGCTTATGTTTTAGAGAGGGCATACAAATTTCTGAGTTACCTTGTTGAAAGCAATTATTAATTATAAAACCAATTCTTGTTTTAGGATTACGGTGTCATCTATAGTTATGGTTATCTGCAGACTCTCTGCTTCAGTTCATTTGGGGTTTATCTCGGTGTGCTTTGTCCAGCATCAAACTCCTTCATTAAAAAAAATGCACCATATATATATATATACTTAATATCTGATTTGCTAGTAAAAAGCCCTGAGATTTTTCAGTTATACAGAAATCACCAAATTCCTTCTTGGCATCTGAAAACTGTACTCAGCTTTGATTCAAGCAAGACCTGCTTTCGTTGTCTGTATTGCTCTGCCCCAGTGAACTTTTCTAGTGACCATAAGAGGGCAGCAGATTTCTGGATAGTCACTCGACCTCTCAGATTAGCCTTGGTGCAAGCAGAAGGGTTAGAAAAGAAAAGCACCAAGCACTAGAAGTTTGAAAAGGCCAAAACCCAGTAAGGCAGGTGGAAAGGGCTGGTGTTTGGGCACATATGCATCTACATGGATTGTTGCTGAAACTGGGCTATGCAGAGAGGAAGAGCTGGACATCACGAGTGAGAGCATATACACGCCAGCCATCTGTTTGTTATTTTCACCTGGCTGTTCACTGTTTGGGTTTTTGAGCCAGAATTAATGATACAACTATGGGCTCTGTCCTCAGAGAGTAGCTATAGGGCCTGCAGGAACCCAGGACACTTGTCTGTAGTGTGGAACAGCCTGCTGGAACAGGAACCTCCACCAGGAATGAACATTATCCATATCTAGCTCAGACAGTGATTTTTCCAGTCCTCAGTTAGTCTTTCCTATAATCACCAATTAATGCCTGTCACAGCACACTTCGCTGCAGTTGGTGAGGTTTGAGGTTCTGACAAGTTGGTGATTGGACTTGGACTCTGCAGCTAGTAACTGTGATATTTAGAGCAGAACTGATGTCTCACACTTGGAGCAGGCGCTTTCCTTCATGTAACCTGATGACCCAGGAACCTTGGGATGGGATTTTGCTCAGTGCAAGCATTTAAACAAGATGGAAAACCTCTAGGAAGTCTTCTGCACACAGAGCAGTGCAGTTCATCACAGAACAGGTTAACTGACTTACTCCAGTTTTTGCAGTATTCCCAGAGCAACAATTTGGTGGCTTATTTGTTTTTTTTCTTTTCTCTGCAGGTGATTCTCCCAGTATAGTCTCAACCTCTGTATAGACACTCATTTTTATAGGTTACAATTTCCAGGTTTTTATTCATGAGCTTGAATTTAAGTACATGAGCAACTTTATTGAAGTTTGTAGAATGGCATTAACCATATGTTTGTTCAGATTATTGAATCAGAGCTCTCACTTCATCACCACTGCAGAAAATATCTACACAGAGTCACGGCTGATGAGATCATTTGATTAGATTTCTCCTTCAAGTCAGAGTTTAGACCAGAGGTACTGCCAAGTTCCTTTCCAGCCAGCACTCTGGTTCTGTGAAAATACCTGCACAGAAGTTTTGATAGATTATATGATTCATACAACTGAACCTGGGAATCAAGATCATGCATAGTGCATGACAGCCCCACTTGGATGAGGTACCACAGATTTCAGGTTAATTAATATTATTTAAATATACTTAACATATGTACATTGCTACATTAGTGGTTGATCCAGATTTTGGATAGTATTGGGAGATGCTGGTGTATGGCTATGTAGCAGAATGAAATTATGTTAGTAGGGCTCGCACTACCTCTAATGTCTGGAGCCTCACAGAATCACAGAATTCTAGGGTTGGAAGGGACCTCGAAGGATCATCTAGTGACTCAGCATATGACCAGCAGCTTTTAACAAAAATATCTTTTCTTAAACCAGCAATTACCAGTAGGTGGATGAACACTTAGTGAACATCTGGATAACCTGAGTGAGGCTGGTAAAGGAGATTCTGAGTCGGTATAAAACAGGGCTGAGTAGTGTCCCCGTTTTCTGCAGCTTCAAAACACTGGCACAGTGTGAATCTGCTATAAAAACATATGAGCTATAAATGGAGAAAGAAAGATACAATTCAAAATATTCTTATAGCTGCCTAGATACTGACAGTGTTATTTGCATGGTACAGTGAATGTTAAGACATCAGCTGTAACATTGTGCCCAATTGTAAACACAGCACTTGCTTACAGGCAAAGGTTATGACCTTTAAGAAAGGTCTCAGAACATGGCTTATAAATATACTATGAAGAAATTGGGATAGCTGGATTGAAAGAGAGAAGAGAAGACTGCATTCTTCTCTGAGTAACATGCCTTTGTGAGAGATAATCAAAGAAATGTTTTGCCGTCTCATTGCCTTCATATGAAAGAGGATGACTTTCACAGGAAAGCGCTGGAAAATTGCACACTGCTCTTCCGGCCATTGGACAAAGACACGGAACTTGTATGGAACTCAGACATCTGGGCCATCTTAACTGCAGACATAACATTTTCAAGTTCTTTCAAGATGTTATCCTGGAAGGAGAGCTTGTGTCGCAACACAGCATTCTGGAAGTGGCACTGCTCCACCTCCTTCTGTAAGACAGTCTTCTCCTGGGTGAGCCACTGTGTATTGGCTTTCCCTGCATTGAGGGCCAGGGCTAGAGCTTTATTGTTGTGCTTTAGGGAGACTTTAGTAGTGGAGAAGTTGTTGATGAGCTTCGTCTTGATTTTTGATGCAAACGAGGCATTCAACTTCGCAGTTCTCAAGGCACCGTTTTTCTTCTCCCGCATCCGCTCCCTTGCACCACTCAGGCTGAAGAAGGACACTTTGGGAACCTCCCGCGGTGCTACGGCTGCGGGTGGGTAGCAGGCTCTGCAGCCTGCAGTGCGGCGAACTCCGCGGGACGGCGGGCGGCTGCTCCGAGGCACGGCCGGAGAAGGAGCGCAGCGGGGAACGCCAAGACACAAATGGCCCCGAACCCAGCAGTGATGGCATGCCCGGCTGCCTCAGCAGTGATGGTATGCGGAGGTATGGAACTTCTATGACTCCTTCAATATGAAGCCAGCA